>BGPR01012876.1:22828-43414 GCA_013235015.1 Araneus ventricosus | reverse complement strand
GGACATTCCCCCTTCAAATAATAGAAAGGTATAACGTCATCTAAAGAAAAGACTATTACGAACTTATAGTGTAAAAGTGAAAATGCCTGTGCTGTACATAGTGTATATATTTCCTTCTTTTTGTTTTTCTTAAATAAAATTCCCGTGTCTTGCCCATCAAACCGTTCAGTGACCTGTCTGGTCACGGGCACGGGGGTAAGAGACGGCGTTCTGTTCTGTACTTATAGCCATAAGGTTTATCAAATGAATGTCGACTCACTGACCACAGAGTGTACGACACGAGGCTTCGCGATCAATGCCGAATCTGCGTTTCGTGGCACGTAAGAAGGATTCGTGCTAAGAACGAGACAAAAAGGAAACCGGAGCCGCTGTTAATCGGGGGACAGGAAGGAGGCCGTTCATCACGTAGGCGGCCCATTTCTTCGACCTTTGTGTACATAATTCCGCCCAGACGCCTATAATTTCCCTCCTATTTATACAGAGGGAGAAAAAAAATCCCGTTTTAGACATGAGCGAGGCCATAACGCTGTAAGATCCCGAATGGATCGTTTTATGGGGCGCCGAAAGTGCTCGGAATATTTTATGCTCTTTAATAGAATAATGCTGCAAAAATGGTTCCAGGAGGCGAACGTAAATTTATATTTTAAGAAAAGATTATCCTTTATACAGAAATACTAACTAGTTCTTCTGTGAACAGTAGACCTCGTGTATAACAAGTAATATATAAAAAAAAATTAAGTCAATTCCTACTTAGGTGATTCGAGGTATAATGAAAAATGTACTGCGCATGCGCAAAGATATGGCTAAAGTATGGGGGTGCTTCGATGATCCCATAGGCCATATATATACTCAAGAACCAAGTCTGTAAAGTTAATAGTTTTCGAGATATAGTGAAAAACATACTGCGCATGCGTCGTGCAAAATATGAAATGACACACAAGAAAGCGAATTAATATTGCATTTTCATCTAGTTCTGAGCTATGTTTAAAGTTTCAAGTCTCCAGCTCATCGGGAAGTTAGTTTAAAATCGATTGCAAAATTTGAGCAAGATATATAAATAAATAAATATATATAAAGTTTTTTTCTTTTGAATTGCATTTGTTTCTGGTTTTGTTTATTTTTGTATATATATATATATATAGGGAGAGTGTGAACTAATAGTAGGAATTGAAAAAAAAGAAAGAAAGGAAATCAAGATCTGCTCTTTATCTCAGTCGTTAAAGGCTTCACCATTAGTCCTATCAAACAAGGGTTTGAAAAAAAAAACCCATTAAATCATATAGTTTTGAAAATTGGAACACATGTTCGTGAGGGGCTCCTGATGAGCATTCTAAAAGTCCCCGATCCTGATGGAGAGTTGAGCTCACGCCGCCATCTTGGATTTCGTCTCTCCTTTTGTGATTTTTCCTGATATCTCGAAAACTATTCAGTTTTAAAATAACAATTGATTTAACAAATTAAAGATAGTAAAATTCCCTACAAATACACGCTTTTAGTTTTCTTCTTATCTTTAATAGTATCCGAGATAATGGGTCTCAAATTGGATGAATTTGCAAAACATCTTGGTTCTTTTCTTTCGAATGCGAATTATATATACAAGTCTCCGCTTTTATCAGCATTCACAACATTCTAAGTTTGTGATTTTGTGAATATTGATAAAAATGTGTTTTCTGAATGTCTACTTTAACAGTATTAAGAAAACTACAATTAAATACCACTTGCCGTTATCGATATTTTTGGAGGCATTGTGAATGGAGGTACTCGTATGTTTGGCTAGAACCATTTAAAAAAGGTGAGCATTTACAAGAATCGGAACCATTAAAACAGCCACCATTTTGAAATGGATTTAAAAAATAAAAATACTTACCAATAGGGGAGACCAGGCCAAGATGGCGAATGACTTGTTTCAAGTTCATACTGCTTTTACTTCAACACCATACGAATATTATTAGCTCTCCACACTGCCCAAAAATAAAAAATCGCACAGTGAATTCGCTGCCTCCATTTAGTTGTTTGTTATATGGTGTTCGCGTTTATTGCCTGACGTGTTGTATTTTTCAAGACCCTCAACGTAAGGACTTGTGGACTAGTATCTAGGATATTTGGTTATTCTTTGCTATGCATGACTGCCTAAGACAATACACTTTTCAAAATCATTATTTATTTTTATCTTATTCTTGTGAATCCCATTAAAAAATGAAGGTTTTTAACATTTCCGATCAGGGAAAGCTGACCGGCGATCTCATCATCTTGCCTCAAGTTCTTTTCACTGTTTTCTTTTTGAAGAATGTGTGATTTTTTTATTTTGCACAATTTTCCTGAGCTACGTGATCCACTATCTGTTCCGTCACATGTTCCAAGACGTGAGACCCACAGGAAATATTTTAGTATGGTTACCTATGAAAGAGATGTTCGTTCAGAAAGACATGCAGAAAGTGGAAGAAGAACACTTAAAGCAGCAAAGACAAAAGGTGCATAAAAAGAGTTATTACAAAGAACTGAATATTGATTTCTTTTAAAAAGCCCGAACTTCTGATACTCATGACATCAGTTCTGATTTTCAGAGAAAACATTAATACAATGCCCTGCCTGTGATGATATCTATGTTGACCATCCATCAGAAAATTAAATAGTGTTGCAAGTGCCACACATGGTGGCCCGAGGGCTACTCAGACTCTAAATGAGGAGTCTAATATTTGTAAATGAAAAAATTGGTTTTGAGTAATATTAATTTACTATAAAAGTTACAAAAACAATTTGACTAATCTCTTCCGTTTAGATCTTCCCGATTCTTTGGGAAAGACATTTTTTTATTGAATCAATGATTTGTTCTATCCGTGGATAAGTGAACACAATACCTCAGAAACATAACGAGGCAGATGGTTGAAATTTAGAATGGAATACTTCAACCAAAATTGTTGGTCTGTATCAAATTTAGACCAAAGCTGTCAGAGGAAGAGGTATTTCGCCTGAAGACATACTCGATTTTCATCGCTCTGCAAAGCAACTATGTAATATAGAGCCGTGTTTATGCAGATTTTTTTCACATGCACGTTGTCACTGACTTCGAAAGAAAATTTTGCATCTGTTAAGTATTGTATTCATTATGTTTTAAGTTAATGCTTTTATTATGCCAGTGATGCACAAAATCCAAAGAAACTACAATGTAGTTCATATATGACCGAAATTGATTATAATTGCCAACCACTTATTTGCACATGTCAATCTTCATAGCACTTCCTTTCGGAGTCAACACATTTTTCCCAACATTCTGGAAGCGTCCTGAAGCACTTTTCAAAAAAAGCACATATCCACTGGATGAAGGCGATGCTGTCTGCAAACCGCATTCTGGAAGCATCCTGAAGCACTTTTCAAAAAAAGCACATATCCACTGGATGAAGGCGATGCTGTCTGCAAACCGCATTCTGGAAGCATCCTGAAGCACTTTTCAAAAAAGGCATATCCACTGGATGAAGGCGATGTTGTCTGCAAAAAGCATGCCTTGCGATAGGTAGCCCATTCTGAAGCACTTAACACCACTCAAACTCCCGGATCCGTGACAGATATTCTTCCCTATACTGCTGTTAAGAGTCTGCGGTGAATTTCAGACGACAGGACATTTTGTCCAACGAGGAATGTGATCACAATGCGTTGTTCTACGCTCCGCGGTACCGTCTACTAGTTCACCACTCTAGTAACACCTAGACAGGACTAAACAGGTTCTAACTCGAGCAGGAGAGAGGGTGGAGGCTCCCAGGGGCGGCCCGAGGCCCGGGCACCTGGACAACTGCCCAAAGTGCCAAAATCCGAGGTGGCGCCAAAGCAGAAAAGCGAAGAAAAAAAATTAATAGACATGAGAACTCCGGAGCAACGGCAAATATATTTTTAAATAAATTTGTTGAATAGATTATGTAGATTGAATAAGACCACTATATAATCTTAAATATATTTGGAGTTTATAAATTCTCACTATAATATTATTAAACTCTATTAACATGTAAAAGATGCATATTTCTAAATACTAAAAAAATCAGGTTTGTTCAACATTTAGAACACAGACATTATAGAATTTTAAAGATACGTCAGTTGGGGAGCGCCATATTGTTGCCTTGTCCGGTTGCTAAAATTACCTCGGACAGCTTCTGGAGGCTCCATTCTGTCACGGCCATTACAAGTTTATTTTACATTGTAAGGATGATTGAAAGTTTATTTTACAGGCGATTACACAAAAATATTATATATAGCTTGGTATTTGTAAATAAAGTTCGGTGTTAAAAGTAAAATACAGAGACAAAATAATAAAAACCGAGTCGTTTAGCGAACCTCCGATGTTGAGAAGATATGCTAACTGCTTTCCCGAATGCTTTACAGATGGGTTCCATATGTGCATATGGACGTTGGTAGTCAAATGTAATTGGTGATTGCACTGTGAAAGAGAATTCTGGGATTGACCCAGAATTCTTCCCGATATAAATGTGAACTGCGCCAGAGATCGCAGTTAGATTCTGGCAGAAGCTCTGTCCAGACGAATGTCCAACGGACACTCGGCCGTTCGATGTTCTCTTGTGAATAATCTCTAGATATATTCTTTTCTCTCTTTTAATGGGAAAATTGTGTATATTTTCCCTTTACATTGTTATTAACTTTTTATCCTAGATTCAATTGAAACCTGACTCCAGTACGTCACACAATCTTCCCCACGTTGTTGTTGGAGTCTGTGGTGAATTCCAAACAACACTACATTTTCTCCCATAAGGAATTTGATCACGATGCATTTTTCCACGCTCTGCGGTACCTTCTGCTCGCTCATCACTCTAGCAACTCCCAGAGAGGACTGAACAGGTTCTAACCCGAGCATGAGGGGGAGAGTAGGTTGTGGTTGCACCCCCTGAAGGTCGCACAGCTGCTAGACAGTGCAGCTCGTTTACACACAAGTCGTTCCCGGCCATATTTGGACCACGCTGTGTGTTAATTAAATATGTGAAAATTTGCGTGGCTAGAACTGAAATTAGTTGAGAAAATTGAGCAGAAAAGAGCACAGCAGTCAAATAGCATAATTCAATAGATTATTTTTTTGGATATTAAGAATGGTATAAATGTATTTTTTAAAAATTTATACGCACTATAGTTTTGTTATCGCCAGAAAGCATGAAAATTACGAAATGAAAGAAATATTGGTGACAAATCGTCAATATATTGATATTCATTAAAAATATTTGTTTTCCAAACACGTAGGTTTCATCATTTTTGACCACACAACATTCTTAAACTGGAAATATACAAGAAAGTGGAACAACGAACAAATTCAATAATTTTTATCTTGTATTTCAAAGAATATTTATAGTTCCTTTTCTGAAGTTTTTTAACTTTAAAAAAAATTATAAATTCATCTACGAGTTTTAATTATTTGTGCATCTTAGATGCACTGTAAGATAGTCAAAAATTTAAAATAAAAGTCAAAAGAAAATTATTTCAAACGCTTAAAAAATTGTCTTTAGAAAGATCTGATACTCAAAAGCATGTGTAATTTGAGAAAAGGAATAATGATTGCATCTTAACTGCTAATGAGATATCTTTCAATATTCGGAAGAAACGATGAAAAAAATTTAAGTAATGTAGAGAAAAAATGCAATAAGATGTCGATTTCTTTCAATTTCAAAATGATATTCTTTCCAGAGAGACATTCTAATGATCGTTTCTACTTCAACTAATAATTCGGATCATCATTTGGGTAATTTCGAAAGCGTTTTTCGTTAGCAGCCGAAGGAAATAATAAGGCCTTGGAACGCACTCTTTTTCCTGCAAAATGGAGCTGGCCACGATGATAAGAATTATCTTGGAGCAGCAAAACGAAATGGCGCTTAATTTCACCAGATGCAACGGAAAGCGTTGCAAATGGATCACGAGTAATTGGTAAACCGCATGATCTTATCTTGAAATGAAGGCATGAATGAAGACAGTTAACACATAAGGGAGGGATATTAACACTTTAGAAGCGGGAAACGTAAAAGTAGGTTTTTCTTGAATTACCACCCGACATCAAAATTTTAATTCAAGAATTTGACTTGAGTACTAAGGAATAAATTTTGACTTTTTGTCATTCCTTTCTACAGAAAATTGTGTTCTTTTTAAACTAAAAATGGCGTGTGGTTTCTGATGAGTGCGCCATTTTGGTTCCTTTCCATTTTGAATAATTTCTAATTAAAGTGTTCTAAGTATTAGAGTTTTTTTTATTCTATAGTTTTTGTTGTGTTATCTTTAAAAAAATTTCTGTTGAAGCAATTACTTTTTGCTGCTGCGTTTGCGCGCAAAAACGTTTATTGTTTTCATTATTTTTCATTATTATTATTCTTTACTTTTTATTTCTTTTAATTTATTTTCCTTTTAATTAAAATCCTTTTGTTTATTTATTTAGATAAGCTGGACATTTTAATAGATGTCTGCAGAATACGTTCGCTTTTTCTTGTATGATATGTGTATAGTCCCTAGAGTAAGCACAGTTGCCTTTTTATTTGAGCTTGCATCTAATTCGTATCCGCACACAATGTGTTATATGCTATTCTAGAAGGTTTTTCAACATAATACTTGTTTTATGGATACGTTGTCTATACATCCCGAATTTCGCAAGTGTTCGGTGATACGAGAAAAAACTAAGAAGTGCAGGAACTCATATTGATTAATTTAGCTACTCTTTTAGGCATGAAAAAAATATTACGATTTTACAAACATTGATGAGGAAATGTTGGACCCATATGTATGTCCAAGAGAGTCATCGTACGATAACGTCATTCTAACAGTAAGGAATAGTGTAACATGTGAAGATATTTAAATTTGCATGCAATAAAATTAAAAATAACTGAAAATTCTTGCGAATGTTTTTTTTCCCTAACCACAAAATATCACAAGATGGATGCGTTGCGACAGATCCCTTTCCAGCCAGACCTCTGTGCCTCTTTGGCAAAATCTCGGTTCCGGAATCGGAGGGTCGTGGCTTTGAGACCCAATTGTGCTAAAGATCTGCTATTTTGGCAAAATCTCGGTTCCGGAATCAGAGGGTCGTGGCTTTGACACCCGATTGTGCCAAAGATCTGCTATGTCGGCAAAATCTCGGTTCCGGAATCGGAGGGTCGTGGCTTTGAGACCCAATTGTGCTAAAGATCTGCTATTTTGGCAAAATCTCGGTTCCGGAATCAGAGGGTCGTGGCTTAACACCCGATTGTGCCAAAGATCTGCTATGTCGGCAAAATCTCGGTTCCGGAATAGGAGGTCGTGGCTTTGAGACCCGATTGTGCAAAGATCTGCTATGTACTCGGGCTAGATGCAAGCTAACACCATCGGGGTCAAGCGTCCTCCTGTTGCTGTGATGTGGAAGTTTGGAGGAGGATGTTAAATATAATTCCAGTTAGTTTTAAAATAGGATTTGTTTTATAGACGACTCAATTATTTGAATCTGTCACTTAAAAGCATGTTCCAGTTATTGCTGTAGGCATAGTGATGTATACGGAAAGCAAAAATCGCTAAGATATATTGAAAAAAGCGGATAAAAATAAAAAAACTTATTATTTTTGCAAACGCAAACTTTTTTACATTCAATATTTGAATTTCGAAATTTATTTTTATTTATAAATAATTTACATATGTTTTTACATAAATCACAAAAAGGGAAACGAAAACTTTATTCCTTTGAATTGAAGTTTGAATATCATCGAACCAGAACATTAACACTATTTAAGTCGAAATTTAAGAAAATATAACTATGACTTTTGATTCAACTAATTATGGTGAATTCAACTAATTATGGAATTTATGGTGTAAATTTTTCGAAGAAAGTTTTTGCTACTTTTTTTCGGAAAAGAAAAAGCCTTTGGAATCGAAATTTATCTGAAACTGAGTAGAAAAAAAATAAATCCAGCTCGTAGTTTTCACCATAATTCCAGCTAGTTTAAAGTTCGATTCATAAAACCACAGAAACAACGAAAAGTCTGCAGCACGTATAATAAAATATATACATTCTTTTTCACATCTGCTACAGGTCTTTTCTAATGATTGCCTTCGTCATAGGAACATAAGACAGGAAGAGATGCACGATGGACAGTCTTACAGCTACAAGCTTGATGAGTGCTTTTATGCGAGTCGTGAGACATTGCCGAAGAGCATAAAAGCATTAAATTGTGCTTCCTACATGAAGACAAAGAGAAGATTAGCAGATCTCGCTGCAGTTTACAACGAAATCGGACGTAAAAGCAACAAACTGGAAAAAGACAAAACATATGCACACATACAGATGGTTCAAATAAAAACTAACAAATGAGATTTGCTTCCGATCTCACTTTGAACTTCAATAAACCTCCGTTGAGAACCTACTCTCTTTTTACTTTCTCGTATACGAAGTATACAAAGAGCAAGTATTGTAATCGTCAAAAAATTCGAACTCGAGATTTTGACGAATCTCCACGTTTTAGACCTCCCTGAGTCCGAAAAACACAATTTTAGAATTATGTCTGTTTGTGTGTCTGTGAACACGATAACTAGAAAACTATTAGAGATAAAGGGATGAAAATTGGTATGTGAACTTGACACATAATTTGTAGGTTTTCTATCAAATTTTGGACAAAATCCGTCAACGGCAAATCTGTCTGTTTGTCCGCGGTCATGCGAACACTATAACTCAAAAACTTGAGTAGCTAGATGGTTAAAATTTAGTACACAGTTTTATCGTCATGAATGGAGGTCCGTATAAAATTTTGGGCCAAATCCGTCAAAGGGTTGACTGTCTGTTGGTCTGTATAATTTACTTTTGAAGAGAATCCGTTATCTCCACGCGCATGCTCACTAGAAGCAATCTTCTGTGCACGCGAAAGGAGCGAATTACTTCAGTTTGCCCTTGAGACGGTAAGGGCGGAAAATCGTTACGCATATCTTTGAATTGGATTCTTTACCTAGATATTTTTCAATCACTATAATGAAAAACTGATACTTGATCTTCTGATAGTCATTGGATTTTGGGTAACAGTAGGTTCGAATTTTTTTAGCCACGCGGGAAAAGGGAAAAGGCATCTTTTTGGGGAAGTATACTAGAAAGTTTAGGGGAGACCACTCCCGCTAGTTTAAAGACTTACGCTGTGGTTTTCCCACCTTTTACTTTTGAAACCCATCCTTTCAGATGTGTTTCTACTGAGCCATCTATTCTAAAGATTTTTTTGTCGAATCTTCAGCCTGTATCTTCTTGAATGGAAGATTCCGCCAAATGAATCATCTGATTTTGAATCATAAATAACAAAATATAAGACATTATAAACAGTAAAGCATAATTTATACGTTTCTCCTTTATATGTCGTTTCATCACAGTGCCGATTCATTCGTAATCATTGTAATGATAAAGTACAAACATACAACATGAACTTCTGTAACATATTTAATGGATTGTAATGGATTTAATGCATATTCGTAAAGCACTAAAACCTAATACGACTTTTATATTAACTTTTGCTTATGAACAGTTGATTAAATCCATTGTTGACAAATTTATTTTTAAGCAATATGGCTGGCTCGGTTATTTGTAAAAAAAACTAATAGTAATAGTAATTTAACATATTATGCTTTGCGTGTTAATATTGCTGAATTCATACTTAAAAATGTTGAGGGTTTTTTTTCTTTCTATTTTCACCTTATAAGCAATTCAAAGAATTGTAAATTTATTCTTCTCAAAACAAGACTGTCAGTGAATAATGTATTAACTAAAGGATGAAAATTTTGTTACTTTTGGATAAACGTCTTTATACTTTTAAATTAGAAATCGTTTTAGAAAACTTCATACTTTTAAATTAGAAATCGTTTTTAGAAAACTTTATTCTTTTCAATTAGAGATAGTTTCAACGTTATTCTTTTTAACCAATCGGTAATTTTTTGTTTCCAGAAAGATCTGCCTGCTATATTTTAAATTAATTAAAATCGCATTATCTTAATTAACAGGCTTATATAATGAAAAAATGTACTTATAAATAGAAGAAAATAAAGAGCAATTAAATTAAAATATATATAAAAAATAACGAAATTTATTTCAAAAATATTTCACCATGCCTTGGGACTATAAAGAGAGAGAGAGAGAACTCATTTCAATTTATGCAGGTTTCATCAAAAAGAATTTTTTTATATATTCTAATAAAACAAAAATCAGAAAGCTGATTTTTTTTCAACATTTTAAGTAAAACAACTGCTCTTTGCCTTTAATTCGTAATTTTATTTCAGAAAATGAGAAGTTTTAAATAGATTGGGAGAAGTATTGACACAACGAAACAGTGGAGGCGAGTCAGGAAAGGGTGGGGGGGGGGCGGTCGCCCCTACTTTTTGCGGGGAAAATTAAATTTTTATTTCATTTTAGCTGGCTAAAACTAGGAATTATAAAAAAGCAATAGCGTCCGGGAAAGCTAGATAATTTTGTAACAAAATTTTAAATCTTCGCTATTAACCCCTGGTACTTCCGGGTATTTAAGCTGTCCAATATATTCCATTTGGCCCAAAGACCGATTTGTTTTCCAATGACTCAAGTCGATCGATTTAAGTGGATCATTCACATTGGCTCCAAAATTCACTAGCGGCCGCTATGATACCCATACTCCCCTTCCCTACACAGGGGAATTTCGCTTTTTGGAGAGAGTATCCTCCTCTCCCCGCCCTGATATCTCCAATCTAACCGCAACTCCCACGCACATTACCTCTCGCAAACGCTCTTCACCCCACACGGGTGATTTATCGCCCGTCTCAAAGAATCGTCTTTCATTTTTTATGGCCAAACGGGCTGAATGCAGTGTTATCGAGTGAACTGGGCAAGGAGGGAAGTGTATAAGTGGAGCTCCGATATTATTATTTTTCGTCAGAGGAATCGTCACATCAACATTGACTTTAATTACTTTCTCGTATACGAAGTATACAAAGAGAAAGTATTGTAATCGTCAAAGAATTCGAACTTGAGATTTTGACGAATCTCCACGTTTTAGACCTCCCTGAGTCCGAAAAACACAATTTCGGAATTATGTCTGTCTATCTCTGAACACGATTACTCGATAACTATTAGAGCTAGAGGGATGAAATTTGGTATGCTATCTTGACACATAATTTGTAGGTTTCCATCAAATTTTGGACAAAATCCGTCTACGGGAAGTCTGTCTGTCTACCTGTCCGCGTTCTTGTGAATACTGTAACTCAAAAACTTGAATAGCTAGATGGATTTTTATCATCTGGAATGTTGGTCCGTATCAAATTTTGGGCCAAATCCGTCAAAGGGTTGACTGTCTGTCGATCTGTATAATCGCATACTTCTGAAGACGACATCTTCTAAACGAAATGGCTTAGATAAATGGAATTTCGTATGTAGTCTCGAAACTCTAATTGTAGATTTGTCTCCAAATTTCGTTTAAATCGGTTAAAAAAGAGGCGTTGAAATTGTATATTCGGTTTTTCCCCATTCTACGGTGCAAAAAAGGCTCGAACACTGGAGCGTTTTCCCCACCTTAGGGAATACCGCACGTTTTCTGGCGCGCGGTGTATTTTTTCCCCACGCGTGTTAGTCGTAAGCGAGAAAGTTTCGGGTAGGCCACTTATTAATAACAACAAGGGCAGAAGTGAACTTAAGAATCAAGCGACTCCAATGAACTTAATAAAATTTGTAGGATTGATTTTTGATTTCACATTTTATTCCATTTTTTAAAATAATATTAGTTCGACTTCAAAAGAAATGAAAACAGCATTGAAATAATTTCGGATTAACTTACAAGTAAGAATTACCCAATTACTAAACATTAATTCTACTTCTTCCTTTTTCTTATTTCGTGAATAAACTTTCGGACTCGTACAGTTTTCACTTTCATTTTTTATTCGAACTTGAGGAGGCGAAATTTTAGATTATTCTTTTGTTTTGTGTTTTCCACTATTACTAAGATCTCTTTCTCGTATCCCTACCTTATCCCCACGTACCCCCAAGGGTACGCGTACCACAGGTTGCGAACCTCTGGGTTAGAGAGTAGGTAATAATCGTATTTGATTGCCATGTGAATAGTATTTGATTCATATGGCGATCATCGTGTTAAACCGAAAAGAATGCACCACTGCTAATTAAAAATTCTCCAACCGTTGCGTTTCTTTAGACGATTTTAAATTAGGTTGATATCGTCTTTCCGTCAAACAAACTGCTCGCGTCTGCGCAGGTGTGCAAACAGCGAGCGGTTTGTGTTCCTCTTGCGAGGGAGGTTTGTGGTCATGAGATATCGGTATTTGAGATCTGGCATGACGTCAGTAGAGGTACGAGCAGTCAATTTGCGTGTTGCTCCGGTTTTTTTCAAATGCAAAACAAATTTTGAGCTTATTAACCGAGATATGGCGTGCGTGCATAATATTTGGGTTTGGAAACTCGGGAATGTTTTTGAGTATTATTCATGTGTTTGTTTTTCCTCACATTCTTACGCTGAAAGACGAAATAACATACCGTAGCTTCAGGTTTCGTTACTGGAATCAACCCAGCAGAATTTTTTGCATGAAACTTAAGAAAGGGGCTGTCCATAAATGATGTCACACTATTTTTTCAAAATTTTTGACCCCCCCTCCCCCCTCATTTGTCATAAAGTGTCACACTTTACCATACTCCCTCCCCCCCTTGTCACATGTCACGCTATATTACATAAACATACACTTGCAATTCAGAAACAAAGCACTACGTTATAGATCATATTTCAAATTCTATTTTTAAACTTTAACTATGTGTTTTAATGTATGAAATAAGATTAAAGTTTACAACAAAAAACTTAATTAATATACAATAGTAATAAAATATTAATATAAAAGAACAACTAAAAACATTAGTAGTTTGGAATTTGATATATTTTGCTTTAAATCTTATCTTTACTTTTTGAACACAAAATACTCTTAAACAGACTGAAGTTTAAAAAAACGCCTCAAAACAAAATCAACCTGTTTATGCCGCTACCAGTTCTACCACTCACCCAGGTGGGGCGACGTATCTTTTGTTGGGCATTTCGAGGGTGTGACAGGGGGAAGTTTTCTTCTAATGGTGAAGAATTTCTGCTGCTAACATATTCTCAGAACCGACTTTGAATGTCTTTTTCGAAAAGAAAGGAATATAAGTGAAAAAAAAATCACATGAAAGTTGTTTTAGCCACGATTAAAAAAATGCCCCCAAATTCTGGTAATTTCAAAATAACTTCAAAATTTTATTTGCTGATTTTAAATGTGTTTATTTTAACTAAAAGGTGTGATGTCACACTTCTTGTTACCCCCTCCCTCCCCCTTGTCACAAACTGTCACAATTTCATGAACCTCCCTCTCCCCCAAGCGTGACATCATTTGTGGACGGGCCCAAACGTAATACGCAGCAAAGTTCGTTATCCATTATTAAAATATTAGTTACGTGAAGAGTTGCCCGGGGCCCCCCCCAAAAAAAAAAGAACTCCTACGATCTAGTCTGCATCTTAGTTTTTAAAGGTGTATCGATTTTTTTTCCTTCCGAATTCGAATTGCTTACAGAAGTCTCTGCTTTCATCAGTATTCACCAAATTATGATTAAATGCATGCTTTTATCAGTATAAACAAAATTACAATCAAATGTCCCGCCACTACAAAATGACTTATATTTTTTTTTGTTGTAAAATTCGCCTTTGTCTCGCGAAACACTGAAACCATTAAAGCATTGAAGTAGAAGCAAAAATAAAAATCGTTACACATACGTCGTTTTTAATGACATCAAGGAACATTCATGCCAAATTCGAAGAAAATCGAACAACGCTTTGGGTCGTGACTGCGTGACTGCGAACGGTCAGGTTGAAAAAGGCCCTCGCTACATTCTGTCAATTATTCGACATTTCATTTTAGCTGGCATCAGCTTTGAATTAAAAATCATACACCGGAAAAATGAATTCTACAGTTTTCAGTCTTTCTCGGTTGGCCCAGAACTTCCCAACCTGTTTTACGCGTACCCTTAGGGGTACGCAAAGGACTAATTGGGGGTACGCTAAATCAAAATTGTTAATGGAGGAAACGAGAAAACATAAGGAATTAAAAAAGTTACAGAATTTTGTTTCCCCAAGTAAATACTTGCTATTTAATACCACTTGAAAAGTTGGTTATTACAGAGGGGGTGCCCATAAATGATGCCACACTTTTTTCAATATTTTTGACCCCCCTCCACCCCTTTGTCACAAACTGTCACAATTTCACGAAGCCCCTCCTCCCCCAAGTGTGACATCATTTGTGGACTCATAATGATGAACAATTGCCATTGAAACAACCTTAAAATACATTCAACAACAACGTAACCAGATTTCACGAAACTGAACCAGATTTTTTCTTTAGAAAACACCTCCCACTGAATAGTAGTGACCTGATTTCTTTAAATTACCTCTTTTCGAAATTTTGTCGGGTTTTTTATTGCATATTTTTTTAAAAATACGTTACAACAGGGACAAAAAAAAAACCGAAAAAAATCGGTTAATCGAAACAAAAAAAAACGGTTTTCAGTTTTAACCAGTAGGTTTTTCTCACCCCTACGTAAAATACAGTGAGCAAATACGTAATAGTCTCAAGTACGGAGGTTATGGTTTCAATGACATGGCATCATACTACAACTGGAAATCATCGATCTGCAGGAAAGGAGATCACAATTAAACTTAAAAAAGAAAAAAAGCCTATTTTGTCTTTACAGATTTATTGTAATACCGTTTTGATTTTTAAAACTATAATAGACCTAGGTTATGAGTATACTGATAACAGAAATTATTTTTTTGTTCTTGAAACACAACACATCATGAAATATAAAGTTTAACCCTTTGCCCTCCAAAAACTAATTAGATGGGTATTGTACTTTGCATGTCATATCCTCAGATTAAATTCCTCAACCCCTTAAGGATCGAATTTCTTTTTTATATCCAATAAGATGACCCCTCCTGTTTTGGAAAGGGGCTGTCGTTTTCATCCATCTAAGAAGACATAGAATACTTGAGATGCTTATTGACTCTTCGTAATTTGTGTACCAAATTATAAAGCTAATTAATGATTAAATTTTAGTTTAAAAGCCTAAAATTGCGATAATTGGATGCACGTCAATACGACGGGCGCGAGACTTAAGGGGTTAAAAGACTACGCAATTACTTCGATTGGTAACTAAAACAAGTAGTAACGGTCTCGGTAAATCCTGTCTAAATTGTTTGAATAAAAATTGCATCATATGTGTTTTGAAAGTTAAGTGTGCGCGCAACTCATGTCGCCTTAGAGGAGGGTTAATAACCATACACATGTAAAATTATATTTTCAGATTTTTCATCTTCTTTCTTACCACATCCTCGATTTTGCACCTTTCCACACGCAAAGGGCTGAAATAACAGCAACGAGCGAACGGATTATCATTCCTCCAATTAACAATTCTAATAATATAGAAGAGTATATAATTGTTTTTATTAGAACAGGACACGCATTGATCATTATCTCACTAATTACCAAAAGTCTTTCACTTTTGCTAAATCTAAAAAGTGTGCGCAAGGACACAGATTAACGATGTACTGAAATTTCACTGTGCGCATCAGATGCATCATTGATTATATTATTCTTGCGATGAATTATTCTACATTACCATGACGATTTCTATATTCTTTTAACTTGCCCGGATCTATTAGTATTAACAAGATTGCATCATATGTGTTTTGAAAGTTAAGTATGCATGAAACCCATGTCGCCTTAGGGGAGACAACGGAGCGCTATGGGTTAATGCATGGAACAGAGTATTTGACACAAAATGTGTCCCCTAATTTCTTTCCCCATCATCCGACATTTTCACTTATCCGACATGGGCAATCCTCGCTCATCTCGGATAACTGAGGAGGTTGCTGTAGACATTTCATATCCTGTTCAAGTCTGGTGTTGCGTATTATTCACCATTCACCTTTATGCGCCATTCTCTTGGTGGTATATTTTATTACGATAATATTTTTAGGCAAGCATACTGTTACGAACTTCCCCACAAAAATAAGAGAGGTCGGTTAGTTGAAGGCCGGATGGGGGAGGACCTTCCTTCAACCTTTAACCTTTCTTGCAAGTTGACTTCTTGCTGTTGGCGAGAAAGTCAGTTCTATCAGCGACGCTCCCACTGTGAGGTGTCACACATTTTTTAAGACACATTCTTGTGGAGCTAGAGAACTCATGTGCACTCGGTTGCAAATGCCGAAGAGAGGCACATTATAATAATATAATATTTAGGAGTGATTAATGTGCTGAGTGATTATCTGCGGTATATGATTTATTGATGTATGTGTACAACATGATCTCCATGTCCACTGGAAATAAAGATGTTGAATATACTAGATGTCATCATTTGGAACGTAGATAAGTACTTTATCAATTATTACATTTTTTAAGTCTAAATAAGTTAAGAATTCTCCTGATTAGCTTGTGCGAAATAGAGACTTTTCCACACATACTTTCTGTGAATTGCGAGTTGTAATCGTACGCGTTACGCACAGAATGCAATGCTAAACAGGGAAGACAAGTGCCCTAGCGCAAGGTTTCCCAACCTTTTTTCCCTTGCGTACCCATTGATTAGTCTTTTTGTGGTTTCCGTGTACCCCCTACTACAGTGGCGAATCCAGGATTCGGGTCTGGGAGGGGCTGAGGTCATAAAAATTTTGTATCGTCATGACGAATATCAACCCTCATGGCTCATGTAAACTAAAATACTTTGACATTACAGACTTTTCTCACCTGACAGTAAAAATCATAAAGAAAAATACATTACTTTCGATAATTTAATTAAAAAATACAATGAAATAAGTAGCCAAAAAATGTTTTCGACTGCATCAACTCTACAAGTACAAGTGGAATGACTAGAAAAGTAGGAAAATTTTCGAGCCTGTCAAGCCAGAAAGCAATGTTGTCACGTTTCTATTATTTTTTTAAAGGGAAATTAAGAACAAACAGTTGCAGTGATTTTAAATAAAGTCAAGAATTCTGCCAGCTCTGGGGGGGGGGGGGGCCGGCCGGGGAGCCCTCTCCCTGGATTCGCCACTGCCCTGCTATCATATCCAATCCCCACCCTCCACCCCCAACTATCCATCTATGCAAAGAAGTCTTTATCAATAATGTTAAGGTTAGCTTAAAATTGAAATGACTCGAATGAATAAGATTTGTAGAAATTATTTTTGATTTTACATTTCTTCTATTTTCACATTAGTATTAGTTCAATGCCAAAGCAAATGAAAACAGTATTGTCATTATTTCGTTTTAACTTATAAAGATAGCTAAAAATTGCACTTCGGATTAATCAACTATTCAAATGATACAATCATTAAATAGCAAATATTCACAAAAAAGCAAGCATTCAAAAAAATTCTGTAACTTTTTTTAAATCTCTTATGTTTTCTTGTTTCTAACGACTTTGGTTTCACGTACCCCGAATGGTCCTCCACGTACCCCCAGGGGTACGCGTACCACAGGTTGGGAACCTCTGACCTAGAGCCACCAAATAATTTTAATTAAAGTTTTAATTAATTAAAAATTAATCGAAATGTTAACATTTTCCCTCAATATCTCTGAATATATTATCGCTCAAAAACCATTGTCTCGAAGCTGTAAATTTGTTTCCCCTACATCATAATCTTATGGCAGGAAAGAGAGTTTTACAGAGGTTTTGCTGGGAGCCAAGCCAATGAACATCGACTTTGGCAACTTTTTTGGCGACAAAACGAAACTTCTAGAAAATTCATGAATTATGGTCCTATCTCTGCTGGGGACGGAAATATCAAGAACCTTCGAGAGAAGTCTATGTGACGTCACATCCTGTCGGAAAAGATATAAAAGCAAGCTACTCAAGCGAAGAATAAATCGCCTTTGGAGCTTTGATTGCAGTGCAAGCTGGTTAGCGGAATGTTATTGAAAGTGTTGATATTTATTAGCGATTTACTATCTGCCTGTGTTGTTAATTTATACAAATGCTGTTCAGTTTTGCTACCAGTGCTTAGTGTTCTACTGGAATATTCGTGAAATAAAGCGCTACTTTTTTTTATCCTGTTCTTTGGACTATATCCACGTACACCGGACGATTTTTGTAACACCATTGTTACACAACTTTAGAATTCAAAAGATTAGATATCAGAGATACCAATTTTATTTCGGTACATCTTTTAATTTTCACCCTTCATTGCATAATGTATCAAATTTGATACCTAATTTATTTTTCATGTTAATAATTAGCAGAAAATTTATTGTCCTAAACATCATAAGAGACCGGATAATAATCGGTCGTTCCATTTTCCATGGACAGCGCAAGATCCTATTGATAAGTCTGTAGTAGTCAGTTCTCCGATTCCTCATACGCCTACTGACATATTTACGCAATTTTTAGCATTTAAAAAGAGTCTTGCATCTTTGGTGGTTTCATCAATTGCTTCTACAGTTATTTACCATTTGATACTACTTTTAAAATACTTTTTTATTGTTTTATAAAAAAAGAAATAGTGATTTGATTCGTTCATTAAATTCAGTTTAATAATATCACATTTCTATTTTGATTTTTGGGGAGGTTTTTTCTGTTGTTATATGTGAACTTCCCATGTCAAAAACATTTTTTTATTTTGAAATTTAAAAAATCGTGCATTGAATGATTAATAAATTTTTCAAAATTAATTTTAAAAACAATTTAAAATAATGCTTCTTATTGTGTTGTAGTGAAATTCAAACCAATTATATTGTTTCATCAAATCTTTCCAATGTTAATGTTAGGATTTAAAAAATTTTTTTCTTTGGACATTAATTCTAAAGCAGAATTTCGCCTTCGTTTCTATCAACATGATAATGCTTTTAAGTAGGATATCTGCAAACAGTGCGATGCAAAATGCGTCACACACAGAATGTTGCGGCCAATGCAGTTAAATCAGATGAAGACAAGATAGACGAATGAAGACTAAAACATTTTCAAGTGAAGGATCGAAGTTTCTAGATGTTTCCCCGTTTCTCGAGAACCAAGCTTCACCCAGCCTCGAGCTTCCCAAACAAGCGTTTGACATCAAATTCAGTCGCCAAGTAACCGAAATCGCCGCAACATTATGCATCCAAGTGTGAAAGGTAAACCAAAGAGTGATTAGCTTCATAATTTTCCAAGTATTTTTTTTAACAATTAGTGGTTAAAAAATAAAATTAATCGATTTCTAAAGTAAAATAATAATAATAAATAAATAAAATAAAAAATAAAATTGCATTTTGAAAGGAAAAATAATTTTTTTAAGCAAATGTGCCGATGAATTCGCCATAAATATTGCCTAATGGACTTCATAGTCATTTATTTCGAGTACAGCACTTTTATTAGCGTACCAAAAAGGGGATTTTTTAAAATTATTTCCTACTTATAAGTCGGAAATTTATTATTCATTATTATGTATATTATGGAATTTTGAATTCAATATTTTCTCAAATTTCCTACCAGATGGCGCCATGCGCATGGAATCAAAATTTAATTAATGTTCTGGAAATACTTAAAGAGAGCATTGCCATCAACAACACCGAAGTATACAAAATTTCAGATAACTTCATATATTTATATAGATTTACTACAAATACTCATAATTCTTCTAATATTTAAAGTATTTATTTCAAATTTTGACATAATGCTTCTTTAACACATTTCCGAATATTCTGTGAGTTTTGTATTATTTGGTGGAAAACTCTGCATATTATAAGCAGTGGCGGATTTCCGCACAGGTGTAAGAGGCGGCCGCCTCGTGCCTCGAAACTCTAGGGGGGGCCTCAAAATCTATGCGAGAAACATCACAATGCTAAGCCGACGGTAAATTTAAAACATTTAAGCCTTGTTGATAGTATAATCCTCTCCTCTCTGAAAAGTTTCTCCCTCTTTGCTTTAAAAAAATTAACGAGTGAATGAAAACAGTCAAACGAAACGTTGCGGGGAATTAAGTCCTAGTGTGAGGAATGTGTATCACTATTGATAAATTAATCTGCTAGTGCTCTATAGAAAACGAGATATGAAGAAGACGACATTCCTTTGACGATACGTCCATTGTACCCAAGACGCGATGGTCTGTAAATTGATTTTCCAGGTGTAGAACTGCGCAGTGCAAAGTTGGTAACTAACTGCTTAGGGGCCCCGCAACTTTTGAGGCCAGACGCATCGTAATACTTTTTTTCTTGCATTATTATCAAGGTAATTTAATTTAGTGTTTTCATTTAAATTTAAGAACCGAGTACTCGAATTGAATTTAAATTAAAATCAAGTATCGCTTAAATTTCAAGACGTCATTCTCAGGATTTTTTTCATGATTTCAAATTCGCTTGCAGATTCAGTGTAGTCCAGTTTGCTTCACGGTTAGCTGTCTGACTCAACAGTTCTGGCAGTTTTGGATTTTTTTTTACTACGTTTTAAAAAATTAATTACTAAATTAAGATTTTGCATTTTTATTTGCAAAATACTAACAACAACTCTCCTGAATGTGATTCACATTTAAATATTTTGTTGTTTCACTTTGTCTTAATGTTTGTAACTTCAAAACAGCTTGTATAGAGATTAAATCGATTCTAACA
>BGPR01012876.1:0-17943 GCA_013235015.1 Araneus ventricosus | reverse complement strand
TTTTTTGCCTCCTACTTACGACTCCCAACTTAACTTTTAATTCTCTGTCCCAATTTGCTCAAAGCATCCCAAACTTACCATTTTGTATCAAAACATCTTGCTACTACCCTAAGCGTCGCAGCACTTTTAGTTGTCTTCAAATTTTTTGCCTCCTACTTACGAGTCCCAACCGCCGCTACTGAGCCCCGTTTCTTCTTTCGTATCTTAAACGTGCACGGTTTCAAGTTCAATTTATTAACGTCGCACAGTTTCAGAAGTCAAACTTTTCTGTATTTTATTCAAATCTTGCGCAACAGTTGTGATTTAACGTGCTGTTTTTTTATGCATTTATGGAATTTCTAACATTAATTAAAGCCCTTCGGCATTGGTAGAATCTTTTCATTCAATTTCGGTAAAAAGCTCTCTTTATGAATGGACATTTTTTTGGTAATTCTTTTTCTTTTCTTGCGGCAGAACCGCCTCGATGTGGATTGCTGCGAGCGAATTAGTTAATTAAGTAGAGATCGGGAAAGATTGTTCCATAAAAAAAGACTTTTGTAGCTGATTTCCATTCTTTTCTTTAAATACTAAAAAAAAAATTGGAAAAGCTTTTGTCGGAGCTCTCGTAAGTGAAGAAAGAAGAAAAGAAAAACGTCTTTGAGAGACAAAAAAAAAATGAAATTAAGATACTCTTTGCAAACGTTAAAGTTAATTGTAATATTTTTAAACACTTGTATTTAATTTGATGTTTGTAAAAATAGAACTTTGTAATCGATTTTTCACTCACTTCCTGATGTGCTGGAGTTTTGAAATTATACACACTAGTGTATTCTCGATGACAATACACTATTTTAATATCTTCAGAATTTAATTATAAGTTAATCTATTAATTTAATTGGAATTTTGATTCTATGCCAGTGTCTCAGCACTTAATGATAAGTTAATCTATTAATTTAATTGAAATTTTGATTCTATGCCAGCGGCTTAGCACCTCATTATAAGTTAATCGGTTATTTTAATTAAAATTTTGATTCTATACCAGTGGCGCCATTTAATATTAATTTTTAAATTGAATTCGAAAGTTTTTAATGTTAATAATAATGAATTATAAATTATAAGCAAAGAGTGGAAAATAATAAACATAAAAATTTACTTTTTAGCACACTGATAAAAGTGTACTTTCTAAAGATTTTTCTTATGTAATTTATTCGATATCTTTGGTGAAATTTTAATCTGTGAACTTTCAAAAAAATGATTTACAAAGCTTCTCTTGTTTCTCGGAACGTGTGAAAACTTTAAAAGTTTATTTTAACAATACAAATACTATTATTATTTTTGTCTATTACATTTATATACTCCCTCTATCCCATAATAATAGTAGCAAGTGAATATTTAAATGGGAATTATTGGTTATTGCAGCTGTAAGGTATGTTGTAGCGCAAAACTGCGAAGCCTTCAATTAAAATCAATGTTTCATGACATCTGTCATTTGTTTTGACACATCTTTCAATTTTTAGGTTGGCCTAATTATTACGAATTACAAATATTTTTTTAAGTTCATCAGCTGATCGAAATCAGTTATTTTATTTCAGTCGAATATGGTCAAAAGTAAGATGGAAAAAAGAGAGTTTTCAAGCAAAGATCGAGTTGCAATTGTCCAATTCTTGATGCATCAGAAGAAAAACGAAAAGTTGCAGAAAGGTGCCATTACGTTAGTTGCAGAACTATTTTAGTGCAACAGAATGACCATATCAAGAATTTGGAAACGTGCTTCCGAAAATAATTGTCAAGGCGAATCTTTTGCTAATGTTGATTCTTTGAAAAAACAAAACGACGTAAATTCAAAGATTATGGAGAAAAACTTGAAAAACTTAGATATATTCCTCTTATTTTCTACCTACAAGTTTAAAATGCAGTAACGAAATTATTGAAAAATCCAGAAACTATCTGAACAATCAAAATAAAAATTAGGGGTAATATTTTTAATTTATCGCTTAATTTAATCTAGTTTTTTTGATAATAAATGTTGCGTTCTATATTTATTTTCTTTTGCTACTATTATTACAGAACAAATTAAATTCATCAACTGCTACTATTATTACGGAACAGAGTAGTATATTTTTAGCACATTTTGATTATTCAAGCTATTTTAATTTTAGGGAAACAATTTTTAAAGGAAGTTCTTTGCAATTGCAGCGGCTGCCCGTCTAGGAGAAATCGCCTTTGCTGGTCTTAGATTAAAGTTAGAAGCAATATCTAGAGATTTCTTTATTTAGAAAAAAAAACTTTTTCGAATTGGCGGAAATGTTTTATATTCACCCTCCGAATTCTGACGGATGAAAATAACCATTTCCAACGGGAGAACACGATTTCAAGCGAAATGAATTTTTGGAAAATCTAAGGGGAAAAAGCTTCCAGCTTTTGCCATTTCATCGAAAAATTTAATTTTACTTTTTACCTAAAAATCAGCGGAAAATTGACGAAGTTCTTGATGAGCGAAGCTTGTAATTTTTCTTTTCTTGAGCATACCTGTTGTTATCTTGTTTACGAATTTAATGGCGCTTTAACAATCAGTCACAAATATAAAAATTAGATCGGAACTTTTGTTCTGAGCAGAAATAGTAAAAAATGTTTGAATATTTTAAATACGTTACAGAACACCGGGCTCTGTCCGATATTAGCAAGAAATTATGATTACAAAATCGGCTTGATTAAAGCTTTCATTAAAACTAACCAAATAAGTTTGTCACATTAATATTTTCCACGTTATCTCAAATTCAAGTTTCATATGCGCGCTTTATTGTGGAATGTAATTGTAAACTTGGGACCGCGACAATTCTTTAAGCCACGAGCGTAATAAATTTAAAAAGCTCTGCTGTCGATAAAAACTAAGAAAGTTCACTCAAACCACGACTTTTGATTGGTTTCTGATCTAGAACTAGAACACCGTCTCATACCCCCGTGCCTGTAACGAAGGGTGGAGCCAATGGAGGGACCGAGGGAACCAGGGTCCCCCTGTCGGGGATGCTGTGCCCCCGTCGGGGAAAATTTTTGTATTCCGTTCACGCAACGGGGTATTCAACTAGTAGATATATAAAGATCTGGAGAAAATTCGAGACCAAATTCATTACACTTTCCCGCCGTACAGCAAGTCGTACCCCCCATAGGGGAAACCGAGGAGCCCTGTAGGGCAGATAGTGTCCCCCCGTCGGGCAGACACTATCGCCGCTGCTGCCTGTAACCATTACGGCCATTGAATAGTTGGATCAGTGTGAAGACGTTACCTTTAGTAAGGATCACTAAAAAAATTACAGATCGGCTTGTTGCAGTGCCTACGAACACAAAAACGACAAAACACACGATAAAACAAAACATACGACAATGAATTGAAAGCTGAAAACGTGGAAAACACAGAAAGACAAAGATACAAAAAGGGAATAAATTAATAAAGGAAAAAACATTAATAACATTATCATGGCTTAGCGAAAATGTATGATTGGACCTAGAAAAGAGAGAAATAAATAACGTTCATCGATCGTCTCTTCGATAAAGGGAAGTTAATGGTCCTTTAAAGAAAAAGGTCACATCGCGCTGTAGAGTCATAACACAGTTCAACACCTGCATAACTAACACTTTAAGTGCATATCACGCAGAGAGCTATCGCACGCTGTTTTCGTCAGCATGAGCACAATGCAACTCACCAAAAACATGTGTAGTACGTGCCCGGTCAGACAAGATGAAGGAAATCGTGGGCTGCATTCAACCGGCTTGAAAATGCACACGATGCTGACGGAAAATCGTCAGCAGCGATAATTCAAACCAATCGGGTGTGATTTCGACGGTGACGTAGTTCGCCCCAACGATGATTGAAATCCTGTCTGACCGATTTCAATGCGCCACGTGCTACAAACTTTTTGGTAAATGGCATTGCGCTCACGCTGACGAAAACAGCGCACGATAGCTCTCCGTGTGAGAAGGAGGGACATTCACGCACATTGTTGTTAGGGCCTTCTAACTATAGGGGCGACGGGCTTGAGAGATCTAGCTTGCTAGAGGGAGAAGGCGGAGGGAAAATCGCCTCAAACATAAAATTATTTGTAACTTCTCACATTCCTACTCGCTTCGCCATCTGTGGAAATGGCAGGAGGTATGAAAATAGCAAAATATACATATTTAATAAAAACAGTTTTTAAAAACAGATTTTTATTAGTGTAATAGAAATCGAATTTCTTCAAAATGGTAACTATTTTTTACATTTTAATCTTTATTATATCATCCATCATTATAAATATTATGGAATCCTGAAATCAATATTTCGTCAAATCGCACTACCAGGTGGCGTCACTAGTATGGAATCGGAATTTAATTAAGTGAATCGATTAACGGATAACAAAGTTCCGAAAATATTAAAATAATGCATTGTCAAGCATATTACATAAGTGTTCAGAATTTCAAAACTCTAGTACAACAGGAAGTAAGTAAAAAAAAGCGACTGCGGAAGTTCACCTTTGCGAACATGAAACAAGTCGAGTTAAAGAAAAGTGCGTTGAAATTTAATTTAAAACAGTTTTCAAAAAATACACTTTCATTCTTGCACAAAACAGAAGTAATTTTTTATTTAAATTCTTTTTACTTTCTCGTATACGAAGTATACAAAGAGAAAGTATTGTAATCGTCAAAAAATTCGAACTCGAGATTTTGACGAATCTCCACGTTTTAGACCTCCCTCAGTCCGAAAAATTTTAGAATCATGTCTGTCTGTCTGTGAACACGATAACTCGAAAAGTATTAGAGCTACGGGGATGAAATTTGCTATGTGGTCTTTAAACATAATTTGTAGGTTTCTATCAAATTTTGGACGAATTCCGTCAACGGGAAGTCTGTCTGTTTGTATGTCCGCGGTCATGTGAACGCTATAACTCAAAAACTTGAATAGCTAGATGGATAAAATTTGGTACACGGTTTTATCGTCATGAATGTAGGCCCGTATCAAATTTTGGGCCAAATCCGTCAAAGGGTTGACTGTCTGTCGGTCTGTATAATTTACTTTTGAAAAGAATCCTTTATCTCCACGCGTATGCGTACTGGAAGCAATCTTCTGTGCACGCGAAAGCTATGGAGCGCATTACGTCAGTTTGCCCTTGAGCCGGCAAGAGCGGAAAATCGGTACGCATCTCTGAATTTGATTCTTTACCTAGATATTTTTCAATCACTATAATGAAAAACCTTCCGATAGTCATTGGATTCTGGGTAACAGTAGGTTCGAATTTTTTAGCCACGCGGGGGAAGGAAAAACGGCACCTTTTGAGGGAAATATACGAGAAAGTTTCGGAGATAACACTTCCGCTGGTTAATCTTGAGCTGTATTGTATCTCAAACTGACTCTCAAGTAGTGATACTGGTACAGAGTGAACAGATAATTAATTCTGAAAATATTAAAATAGTGCATTGTAGTCGAGAATGCACTGGTCAAAAAATTTCAGATATCTAGCACACCGTGAAGTGTGTGAAAAATCCATTACTAAAATCCATCTCTACAAATCAGGTTAACCCTTAAAAGTTTGATTTTTTTAAAATTGATTTTAAAATATTTTTTGTCTTTCATGTCTTGACTAAAACATGGGAAAATACTTTAAAAAATCCTATTTTGTTTTAAGCATGGTTTATGGTTTTGTTAACAACTGACAAGATTGGGCTTTATTTCTGAAAAAATTTCCTTGATAAAATTTTATAATGTCAAATACAGATTAATTTTAATAAATAATAATACAGATAAGGAATTTCCTCCAACATTGCGAAATAAAATATGGTACTCTCAAGCGTACAAACGAAACGAAAAAGATGCAGCTTCAAGTGGAAAAACCTCAATTTATGATTTTTTAATTAGCACTCAAGCTGCCATCTATGTGTTGTAAAATTATTTAATATAATTTTCAGTGTGTCCTATTGGCTACAACAGGTATTCGAGCTTCAGTCTTTTTTTCAAGATTTCAGGAGACAAAATTGCGTATGTTGCTTAAGAGCAACACCGGGCATTTAAGGATTAAGTAAAAGTGTTTTTAAATTTTTTTAAAAAAAAGTTCGACTGAAAGGAAAAATATTTTTAAAAATAATAGTGTTCCAATGTTGTTGAAAATCTGAAATTGTTTCGTTGGGTTTTATTGCAATCTCTTTTCAATTTCCCCGTTTCTAAATCAGAATTATGAAACGTCCCTGGCTCGACCGAGTGGTTAGATTTGAGCTCCACCCTCTAACTCGTTTGCCCCGCCCTTCCCGGTCCCACTAAAGGAGGAATAAAATCACCAAATCTATGCAATCATTCTAGAATGCGATTCCGATTTGTTTTTGAAAGCTTTTGTTTTCGAATGACATAGTTTCAGAATTCATATTCGGACAAAATGGACCCCGCCCCTTTATTTCAAAAAGTGTACTTATGTAGAGGATGCGGTGTTGGAACGGAGGATTTCAAAAAGGACTCCAGAGATACAAATTGACTTGCAAGATGAAGTAAATATAAAAGGGAAGTTCAGTGACGTAGCGAGGGTCAGTGGCTCCCGGGTCATAATACGATTTTTTCGCCCCCTCCTCGTCATCATCATCAGTGGCTTAGCTTGTTCAAACAGTGCCTGAGCCTTGGTATTGTTTCGCTCTCTCATCGCATTTGACTTTAAAAAAATGTTATGAATGCATCCATTATAGGGCTGTTAACATGGCCATGGTAAGTGACGTTTGGGGAATGTGTGTGTGTGTGCGTGTGTGTATGTGTGTGTGTGTGTGTAATAATCTCACTTAATTTTATTTCAAATTCTAATATTATATACACTCATGTCCTTAAATTAAGGATAATTCAGAATCACACAGAAATTGAACTCTAAAATAAAAATTTCACCTGTAGAATTATCACGCACATCTTGAAGAAGAATATGCAAATTACAGGAAACCACCAGATGGCGCGGATAGTACGTCACAATGACGAGAGTGTAAGAGAGGGGTATATAAGGAATGGTGGCAAAGAAGTAAAATTGTTCACAAGCGCTTTAAAAGCCTTTCAGTGCAATAACCGCATAGTTATGGCACAAAGGAAGCATTTGGATGATTTTTTACGTGGTAGAATTATCGGACGACTGGAATGTGGCCGTACCCAGCTGGAAGTATCCTAGGAACTTGGAATCGCCCAGAGTGTCATCTCCAGGCTTTGGCAACGATTCCAAGATGATGGTAATGTGAGTAGATGTTACAGCACAGGTCGCCCCCGAGTTACAACGCCGAATGAGGACCGGTATTTGGCAGTTACTGCCAAAAGAAACAGATGGAGCACAGCATCAGACCTGTCTCGTCAGCTCTCTTCAGCTACCGGTACGACAGTTTCAAGGCAGACCGTGTACAGACGCTTAGGGCACATTGGTCTATATGCTCGTAGGCCTGTCAGATGTGTTCCACTTACCGCAACTCACTGTCGCATGCGATTAGCCTGGAGTAGAGAGCATGCATTGTGGACACCGCAACAGTGGTCTTGTGTGATGTTTTCCGACGAGTCCAGGTTTAGTTTGCAGTCTGATTTTCGCCGGACTTTCATATGGAGAGCGCCAGGTACCCGTTACCACCAAGAGAACACCAATGAACGACACCGTTACGGTGGTGCAGGATGGCTCGTTTGGGGAGGAATTATTCTTGATTCCAGAACTGACCTGCATGTTCAGAGTGTAACGATGACAGGCCACATCTATCGGGATGTCATTCTGGAACAACATGTACGTTTGTTTCGGGGCGCCATGGGTGCTGAATTTCTGTTTATGGATGACAACGCCCGTCCTCACCGTGCAAACATTGTAGACGAATGCCTTCAATCGGAGGATATCACCCGTATGGATTGGCCAGCATACTCACCGGACTTGAATCCAATAGAGCATGTGTGGGATATGCTTGGCCGACGAATTGCAGCCCGTCAACCCCCTCCCACCTGTCTACCGGAACTTCGGAGGGTATTGCTTGATGAGTGGTGTAATATTCCCCAAGATCAGATTGATAATTTGATACTCAGCATGCCTAGGCGTTGTAAGGCCTGTATTGCATCGTCCGGGAGACATACTCCGTATTAACCATCATACTAACCATGTTATACTGTTTTTTGTAAATAGGTTCTTTTTTGAAATTTGCTCCAGGGAGTAAAAATCGCAATTTTTATTAATTATGTCAAACATATAGCATCTTTTTTGCCCTTTATCTTTTGTTTAATAAATAGACTTTACAAATAAGACAAATTTGTTTTGCTTCTGTCTCTTTCTTTGCCTGAACTTCATTATCCTTAATTTATGGACATGAGTGTATTTTAAAGTCTTAATGTATTCCAAAATCACTTTTCTTAAACTCCAGTTTCGTTCTATTTCCCGCGCTGGAGGTATATTAAATCTCTCGTTTTGGCATATTTATTACTAAAAGAATATTTTAATCGCTTTCGTGTGCTCACCGAAAATCATGACGCGTCTCCTTGGCGCTAGACTTTTTCCCTAAAACTCTTACCTAATTTACTAAAAATAGCCAATATTCCCTTCACTTTGATCACGTGTTATATTGTTCTTCCCTTATCTGAGAGAATCGGAGATTTTCTGTACACTTTTACTAAAAATTTCAACTAAGATGTTGGTATGTCCGTCACTCTCCAAAATATTTTTTATAATAAAGCAAATTGGTTAACAACTCGGCTGTGTTATGACTGCAACAACGAAAACATTATATATATATATATATACCCCAGTCGTCATCAATGTCTTAGAAAACGTAAATGTTCACAGGGAAATGGTATTATTTTCCTGGTCTCCTCATCCTATTTTTGAACATTCGTGTCCTCTGTATTAAACTTTTTATTTTCTAGTGCATTTTTTAATATCTTTATAAGATTCGGTCATTGTGGCTTGTGTTCTTTGTGTGCTTGTTGCTCATTGCACTCTGTAAATGGAGTTATCTCTGCGATGTGCTTTTCTTTAAATAAATAAATAAATATTTTGCTTTAAAAAAATAGCATAAACGCAGTAATGTTTTGACTGCATGGCGCCTCCTAAAACCAGCGCCCCGGGCTCTATATCCCCCTTTTCCCCCTGTCACTACGCCACTGTGAAAGCTAGATATTTGAATATGGACCATCGGTGAAAATTTTTCGTGAGAGAACTGGATTAAGTACCTAGCTATCTCCGTTTCATTGCTTTTGCTGAAAGAAAAGTAACAAGACTTACTGATTTTAACCTAGCCCGCGGTGGCCTAGTCGTAAGGTGTCAGCCTCGGAGCTTCGGTTCCGTGTTCGAAACCGGATTCCACTAAAGATCCGTCGTGTATTGGGCCTCTTACACGCTAAATCATACGTAAGAGGTCAAACGCCCTCCCGCTGGTGTGGTGCGAAAGTTTGAAGAGGGGGTGCCAGCTCAGGCGTTGTCCTCGTCATCTGACCTAACGCCAGCCTAAAGCTCCGATATCTATGACTACTAGAGTCACTTCATCTGTTTTAAATGGGCACAAAGTGGATAAAGCACGAACACCAGAGCCACAAAGAAAAGCCCGAACCACTTTGTTAAAAAACAAAATTTACAAAACAATTTACAATTCCCAGAAATGTACAAAATTGAAAATGAAAAATATCAATAACAAAATAAACTTAAACACTATCGAAACAACAAATTATACATAAGAGCAGTTCAAGCTTTTCTATCTGTTCAAGACGTTCGGTTCGTCTTCCTTTCGCGGTTCAAAATGACGATGTCCCTTCCAAAATAGCCCTCGTGTTGCTTCGAAACGGGAAGTTAATATAATTAAACTAAAATAAACTACTGATTTTAACCTAAAGTATACTTTGCCAAAGAGAGGAATTTTCTAAATGTTTCTGTCGTTCTCCAGAAATTTCAAGTTCGAATTAGTGTAATGGTAAAAAAATTTCAAAATTTAGTTCCATAATTGGCGATGGTGATGTCAGCCAGTATTGTTGGGTCCAGTTAGGTAGATTTTATCATTGAAGGCAGAGGCTCCGGGTAAGGTACAATAAGGGTCAATAGGCATATTCAGGGTTAATTGACACTTCACAACTATTGGTAGCCGACTCGATTCATTTCTCTCTCGATCGTCGTTAACGCTCGCAGGAAATTGTCTTCCTTCTCCGATAATAAGCATTTTCCTTGAAAGTGATTATTTCTCGTTCATGGATGTGCAGTTCAACAACTGGCAAATTGTCTTCACAGTTAAGAGTGCTCTTACGTAAAGTGAAATGGAGGGATTCCTTCTAGAAACATTCCATTTCTACAGATGGCATAACATTGCAGTCGCCATTGTTTCTTAGCTAATAAACCTTTGTACAGTCGTCAACGAAATGAAGGGGACACCTCTGTAATTCTGGTATACATTGTTCCTACTTATATCCGTTACACACATCCCCCTGAACTTCTAAACGGTGACAACTTAGGCCATAAAGTTGGTGTCTAGGTATAGTAAAAATGCTATGCGCTACTCGACGGACAATACAAAGCCATCTTCGGCAAAATTTGAATTAGCGGTCCTATCTCGAAACAGTACAAGATACGGGAAAAAGGTCCATGCCAAAATTAGAGCTGTCTTCGATTTAGTACAGAAAGATACGCTTACACATTAATATGACGAAATGAACGTTTAAGTAAAAGTTTGTTTGTTAACGATTTCCGAAACTGTGACGTCTCTAAACGAGTTAAAAACGAGAAAAAACAGTTAGTTATCACAATATACCTTTATTTTGGTGTTCAAGTGCTCTCGTCACATAATGCAGATTTGAGTCTTGTTTAAATTTCATGATACGTTTCAGCAACATTAGTTGGTGGCAAAACAAGCAACAGCAATACCTCCTGCAATGTTGGCGGAAAGGTCCATATATCTGCTGTTTGATTATTTCCACAAAAAAAAGATAATTTTTTTTGCCCGAAAATAGCATTTTCTCCTCTTTATTCGTCATCATATGATAATATTCCGAAAATGCGAAGCAAACAAGAGGGCATTTTAAACGTTTGTTCTTACCATTATTACACTAAGGTAGGTGTCTTCGTTCTAAAATTGAAGACGCTCTACACCTTGTACTGACTTTATTAATGTATCTTGCAATCGCTTTCGGAGATAGAACCGCTAATTCCAAATTGACGATAGATAGGCGTTGTCCATCATAGCGCAAGCCTTTTACTTATACCTAGACACCAACTTTATGGCCTAAGTTGTCACCGTTTAGAAGTTAAGGAGGATGTGTAACGGATATAAGTGTATACAAAGATCTAGATTCAGCGTACCCGAAACTATTTTTTCCCTTACCTCTTGAAGTGTCTTATTTTTGTGTACCCCCTTCTGCACCACCACGCTTAAGGCTATGGTCTGGGTGAAAATCTTTCATAGGTAGCGTGATTAATTGCATCACGTTTTTCTTCTTGACAAAAAGAAACTTCTTTTCTATATAAATTAAATACTAAAAAGTACAATATAAAGTTGTTTTCTCCAATCTTGTTTGGATATAATTTTATTTTTTTAATAACAAACTAATGAGCAAAAACTTCTCTTCGATTAGCGCCAGTACGGTTTTCCCCAAAAATGTTTATTATTTGAAGCAAGTAATATTTTTTGCTTTCAACTTTTGACCATCTCTAAGACATATTCTATGTTAAAAATTCGAAGTAGGTCAAATAAAATTAGATAATTGAGACTCCATAGTATTGTCAAATCATCTGTGGCTGAGTGTACGTACTTCAAGCTGACGTCAAAGCGAGTCATGGTATCGCCGTGTTTACACTATTTGACGAAAGGACAGGTGGTCAAAACTTGAATGATCACAAAGTATTCGAAGTCGTTAAAACATGTTATTAGAGAACATCGTTTTCTTTTTCTGAATAGATATTTGTTATCGTGTTTTTGCTTTGGCACTAACTGAGATACCCGGAGTTTCTCGGAGTGAAAATGTTTTCGTGTTTAATGTTTAAAAATATATATGTAATACTTCTAATGTTAAAAATGCTTTTGTATAAAATAATATACAAAATCCTTGTATCGTCTAGAACTTTTACGAATATCAGTTGCAGCAAGTGATTTTTAAATATCACAGCTTTTCGAAAAATTAGGCTGTACCAAATGCATTTTAAAAGCTGCCGAAAACTAATTTTTCTATAGTTATTGATAATTTTTAATAAATGATACAAAATTTGAATAAACATTGCGGGTGGAAATTCGAAGGCTAATAAATAAAATATGATGATTGAAAATATCTATAATACTTTTCTTTTAATAGGAATGGCAGCACTAAAAATAGGTTAATCTTTTCTATGGATGAGTTTCCTTTTTGTTTAACTGGGGTAATATAGAACTTCCGGTATACCGACCGACTTCCGGTGTGAGGTTCGTCAATGGGAATCTTCGAAACTTCAACGCTGTGTTTGAAGATGTTCATTAATGTTTAAAGTAGAGCTTAGTAGTAGAAGTTATAGTTTAATGTTATAGCTTAAGGATACTTTGAAAATATTAAATGTAATGTTCTTATTGCTGTAGCTCTCAATGTTTACTTAAAATAAGAGCCTCATTAAGTAGAAAAGCTGCCATAATTGTTCGTTATCGCTCTTTTTGGCGATTCTAAGACTTGTTTGGAGCTTTAAATTTTAACCAAACGATTCGGATAATCACTGCCTATTAAAGTTTTAGCCAAATGATTTAGATAATAACATCATTCCATTTGGAATTTAGCCGTTTTAAATAAAAAGAACTCAAAGAACACATAAATCAACGCTTTGTGTACTAGAGAAAGAACTGATTCAAAGATGGCGCTTGATACAGTACAAACGGGTTTGGCGATTGCTTAAATCGGAGGGTTACCGGAAAACAGTCTGTGAATCCAAAATAAGCAAAACAGGAAACTCGTCCATACATAGAAACGTAGTTTATAGTTAATAGACAAATAACGACAGTAAATCACCGTTTATTCCCGATTCATTCGAATTCATTGTAATGATAGAGTGCTTCGGTTATACGTCGTTTTCCCGCGTTCTAAGATGTGGAAATTGCCTCCTTTCTAGTATGTGAACTGTGGTAAAGATACCATGACTTCGAATTTATTCACAATTGATGAATGAATAGAATACAAATTGTCTGATGATAATTTAAACGATGATGAAGAAGTTATTCCACCTTCCTTTAAAAGACACAATGGACTCCAAAGAAAAACTTATGACTTATTTCTTTTGTCAAAGGAATAGTGAAACCAGTGGGAGTGGCCTCCCTTAAACTTTCTCGTATACTGCTCAAAAATTTGTCATTTCCCCTCCCTTTGAGTGGATGAAAAAAAAAAAAAACCGAACCTACTGTAATCCAGAATGCAACGAATATCAGAAGGTTTTTCATTGCAGATTATAATGATTGTAAAATATTTAAGTGAAGAATCATATTAAAAGAGATGTCTATGTATTAAAACTTAGCAATATTTATTTTCCATCACACTCCAGCAAGATACGCTATTATACGAGCGAGCGAAAACAAAACAGGAGATAAAACACATCTATCACAAACTCCGTCTCAAGGACAAACTGACGTAATCCTCCCGCTTGGTACCAGAGATTCCTAAGTACGCATGCGCATGGAGATAAGTTTTGAAACGAATGCTTAACAAGTATGCGATTATGCAGACCGACAGACAGTCAACCCGTTGACGGATTTTGCCCAAAATTTTATACGGACCTACATTCATGACGATAAAACTGTGTACCAAATTTTATCCATCTAGCTATTCAAGTTTTTGAGTTATAGTGTTCGCATGACCGCGGACATACAGACATTCAGACTTCCCGTTGACGTATTTTGTCCAAAATTTGATAGAAACCTACAAATTATGTTTAAAGACCACATACCAAATTTCATCCCCATAGATCTCATAGTTTTCGAGTCATCGTGTTCAAAGACAGACAGGCATAATTCCAAAATTGTGTTTTTCGGTCTCAGGGAGATCTAAAACGTGGAGATCCGTCAAAATCTCGAGTTCGGATTTTTTGACGATTACAATACTTTCTCTTTGTGTACTTCGTATACGAGAAAGTGAAAAACATTCAATGAACTTTATTCGATTCATAATTCTGTACTCAATATTCAAAGATAATCAGCATGTCAGACGAGGTTAAAGATTTTCTTAATTAAACGCCTACCTGCGTGCTCCTAAATTGTATGATATGTATAATAATATATCAAAATATGCAATAAAGATACGACTTTTCTCACTTTTATGATAATATTTAATTTTAAAATTTCATTATTGTTTTCAATACTAGGTTTTAATATACTAGTACTATCTTTAAAATTATTACTTTTGAATTAATTTGCATTAGTAGTATTAAATTTGTAATAATCAGATTTGTTTATCAAAATTTCGAATATACATCTTTTTATTTATACGTAGTTTTAAGTCAATCCCTTCAAAGACGTATAGACAGTGCTTTAATGTATTTAATTCATTGTCACAAAACCTTCACCAAATCTTTCTCAAACCTTGACAATATTAGTGAGCAAAATTTGAGGTAGTTTGTATTTCTGTAGCGTATAAACTATTTCCGAATTTCACATTTATTTATATAGATAGCAGAAAAAGAAGATATTGTTAACGCAAATGGATTTTTTTGCATTCCAACTTAATTAAACGCTAAGCAGATTTCCCTCATTATTTTTCACAACTACCTGATTTTAAAAAGATTTACTCTTTCCTCAGTATTTTAATCATAAAAAATATACTCTTGTTTATTTAGCTAAAAAGGAATGCCTGGAGATTTAATAATTGTTTCGCAGTATAAAAATTAATTACTGTTATTCTGTTTTATTAATTAATAACAATATTTTTCTTCGTGTTTCAACACATAAAGATACTTAATCTTTGACCTTTCATTATTTCCCCTATGCCTTTTAAGATTTATTTTTCTTTCCTCGCAACGCTAAGACATCATTAATGCATGAGAATCTTTCCTTATTTCTCTTCTTTTAAAAATTTGCTGCGTACACGCAATGGTTTTCTCATTAAATATTTTGATTCAGAAAACAACCTGAGGTTGTTTCACAATTTTTACATATAAAGCGCTTTTGCGTATGAAATGTTAGTTTTATAAATATCTATGGAAGAAAGCGATGTTTTACGTCATTAGTTGAGACATAACATCAACAATACGTCATGACTCGAAGCAAAACAACTGATAAATTTTAATAACAGTCATTCATGAATTCTCAGACAATTATATTTACTCAAAGTAATCCATGATAGTTGTGATTTAAAACACAAAATAAAACACAAGTAAATATATTGCATAATAATAAAAATTAAAAATAGGGACGAAATATTGTTCTTTTTAAAAAATTTTAACACTTGGGAAAATACAAATAGCTGACAGAACGAGTTAAGATTTAGACATTTTTTCGAATTTCTCCAGAAAGGCTGAATGAATTTTCCTTAACTTCGACCATGTAAAGAAGAGGCCTCAACTCACATTTTACAGTGAAGATTCGGTCACGGGGGCATTTAGCGACACGACCAGAATTTCTTTCATAACTTCAAAGCCAGATATATAAAGCCAGGGCAGCTTATATAAAAATTCCAGTTGAAAACCGTTAAGATATCGGCATTTCAGCGAGGTGAATTTCAGCTGCTCTCTAAGAGAAGCTAAATGATGAGGATATTTCCACAATTTTATACTTGAGATATATTTTAAACTTGAGACTTCGAACAGTAATATTGAATTTTATAAAAATTGAATACCCTGAATACCCATGTATACTTATAAATATAGAATTGAAGCCTAGCCCCCATGTGAGATGAAAGCAGATGAAACACACAGTTTTGCTATTTTAAACGTTTAATAGGTCAGGACGAACACTTAGACGTCACAAGCATTTAAGTGGAAAGATAAAGTGAAAGAATTAGGGGGGGGGCGGTTGCTGCCCTTTACATCAAATTAGGTAAATTAATCATCACAGCAGTTCTGAGCGCATGCGCCATCACGCAATCGATCAAAGTCTGTTACAAGCAAGAGAGAGTCATGTGAAGTGACGTCAGCTGGTAATGCGTTGCCAACCGGTGGCTCTAAACTGCAGCATTTTTGACGGTGTGTGGCCGGGATCCCACATAAATTAAACACATAATTTAAATTGCAGTTCGTTGATAAGTGTTCGAAGCTTCAAGTTTAAAAAATATCAATTTGCTCAAGAACGCTCATAATTTAGCTTCTCTTACAGTACGGCTGAAATGCACCTCGCTACAATGCCGGTACCTTTCCGAATCTTAAAGGTTTTTAACTGTAATTTTTATATAAACCGCCCTATATATCTGACTTTGAAGTTATGAAAGAAATTCTGGTCGGGTCGCTAAATGGCCCCGTGACCGAATCTTCACTGTAAAATGTGAGTTCAAGCCTCTTCTTTAAATGGTCCAAGGAAAATCCATTTGGCCTTTCGAGAGATATTCGAAAAAAGGCGCAAATCCAAAAGTGTTCACATTATTCTATCACCCACCTGTGCGTGAACACATCCGGTTCCACAACACTGCTCAAAGTTCTGACCATTCACAGTTATGGACGCTTCATAGCGATCGTGTAGAATTGGCGAACCCTTTCGAGAATACCCGGCATTTTGCGAATATTTGCAGTGACGATGGAGATTCTTGGAATGAATTCGGTATGTCCGCCACAGAAATATTCGCAAACTGCTGCATGTCCTCCGTACCGAGTCGGGACTTTAAAAACAATTTCTGAAATCTAACTACAGCACTGGTGAGCAGCGCCCTCTAGCTCATCCGATTGATGTTTCTGGCCAGACTTTCATCTGTGATTTTGTCTTCTGTTTTGTGTTTCCTACCTCCTCTAATAGTCTGTTCGTTGAATTTTGACTCACCGTGTATTCAGTGTATCTCACTTACCCTTTATTATTTTCCGCAAAAACTAAATAAGCAAATTGCGACTTTTCTCTTCTGTATATGATTTGATTATGATTCTTATCACCACAGATTTGGAAACTGCCGCCTTTCTAAATTCTATTCAATTTACTTAAATATAACCTCTTTTTTCATAATTTATCTGATATTTGAAAACGAGATACCGATCTAAGCTACCGAAAATTTGCCACGGGTTTTTAAAGGTCATAAATTTGCATAACAAATAATAAAACGTTACAAACAATAAATTCGTTACGAAATAAATTTTATTCATTTTCTCCCAACTTCATTATATTTGTTTATAACAAGAATATCAATGAGAAAGAATCAAACTATTTCACAGATTAACATTCTATTAACTAATAAGAGAGAGCTCCAATTTCGGCAAACAATAGAGGTTTAGTTCTTTGAAAGAAGAAGAATTTTCTTCTTTCAAAATAGACAGAAGACTTCCGCTTTTAATAAAAGGCTGTTTAATGAAAAATTCCAATGTTCTGCGTGACAAGCTATTTGAAAGCAAATTCAGAGGTTGTTCAAGATAAAATTTCTCTCCACACATATTTCAATGTTATCAGCGATGAGAATATTTCTACTAAAGTTTTTACAGAGACTTTTCTTTTTTTAAATACAATTTCAGTCTTAGGATTTAAACTGTATTCAATTAGTTGTGAAATTTTTCACTACAAAAACATTGGATGAGCGTTGCCTTATTTTGAGACCAAAGGTAAAACTTCTTGGTAAAGCTAACTCAATTAATCGACCATGTTTGTCTCTCCCTATGTTTGGTCACGGAGTTTCAATATTTGACGACTCCTTTTTAGATCCAGTAGACAAGCGAGAATCTTGAAAATCCTGGAATATTCCGGATGGCACGTATAGTTAGTCAAATTTCGGGATTTTTTTCTTTCTGAAAACTGAAAAAACCATTGTTGGATTTTGCTAAATTTATTTTCGCTCATTATGAGTGCAGCAAGACTGATGGCAGCAAGGATGAAATTGGACATACAGGTAGTGGGGTTTTTGTTAAGCAT
>BGPR01012875.1:31984-43419 GCA_013235015.1 Araneus ventricosus | reverse complement strand
TAGAAATATACGTGAGAGGGACATTTCAGAATTTATAAAGGAACGGAGAGGATGCATTGCGGAATTCAGATATTCCGCAGAGAAAATACTTTACGGAACGAATTCCAGAACCTCGTTTGTAGAAACAACTGCTTTCTCAGAAAGTAACTTTAATGCTTAATTTTTCAAAATATAGTTGTTGAATTTTAGTAATCTGCTAGGCAAATGAAGATAAAAGAATGATGAAACAGGAACTGAATGAGAATATTCTTTTCCACATTAAGTAACTAACACTCATAGTATAGTTTCCATTACTGAATCTGAAATTCATGAAATGTTCTTGTTTCCTAATTGCTTGACTACGTACAAATAGTAGAGGAGTTAAGGTAAAATCATGCATTCTGGCTCTGCGGCAAGAATAATGTCAATAAGGAAAGGCAAAGAAAGAATAGGAGAACTGCTTTATTGGTTAAGGAAAGAGGAGTTCTTTTATCCTCGGATGATGAAAGAAGCATCGAGTTTTCGACCATCCGAGGTCAAATTCTGAAGACAACTTGCGATAGGAAAAAATAAATGATAAAACCGGAACTGAATGAAAATATTCTTTCCCACATTAAGTAACACTCATAGTATAGTTTCCATTACTGAATCTGAAATTCATGAAATGGTGTTGTTTCCTAATTGCTTGACTGCGTACAAATAGTAGAGGAGTTAAGGTAAAATCATGCATTCTGGCTCTGCGGCAAGAATAATGTCAATAAGGAAAGGCAAAGAAAGAGTATTCCAATTCTGAAGACAACTTGACATAGAAAAAAATAAATGATGAAAGAGGAATTGAATGAGAATATTCTTTCCCACATTAAGTAATACTCATTATTTCTATTTATATCTATTCCAAAACATTCTTTTTAGGTACCGTTTCATATTAAGCTATTATTGTTCGGATAAGATAAAAAGTGGGAAGAAGAGATTAAGAAAACATGAAGTCCAGAAGTAATGTTTAATGAAAAATGTTCAATTAATGTTTTTTAATAAAACATGTTTGAAATAAAAAAAAAAAATAATAAGATAAATTACTTTTAAACTTGAGAAACTCTCAAATTATTGCAAAAATGTATTTTTGTTTTTGTTTTTTTTAAAGATAGCATAATATTTTGTAAATCGCGAATTAAACTTCTTAGATCATCGAATTTATTAAATGTGAAAAATACATAATACAATATGAAAGGAAATAAAGTTAGTTCAAAATTTAAGAATCCGTATTCAGAACTGATCATATCTTCAAATCATATATAATATCCAAACCATAATCATCATAATCTCTAAACCATACTCATAACTCATATCCAAAAACCAATTCTCCATAGTGTGTTTCTCAGAACATAGAGAAATAAATGACTTTCATATGTTTGTAAAATAAGCGATAGGGAGAGATAGACTGTACACTAAATCACTCAGATTTCGCATACTAAATAATTCATCGCCTTGATGCATGTTAATGCGAACCATAAGTGACTTTTACACTCAAATGCAAATTTAATTTATGCATACTAGTCGTTTTGAGAACAATACACTTCGGTTTCCCTCCTCCCTCCCTACTAAAAAATCTAAGATATGATCATCGCAGTCTTTTAAAGCTTAGCCATTTTTTTTGAGTGCACGTTATTTACACTGCTTCCATCATTTCTTATAAGATTACAGTTAAATGAGTTATTTTACAATATTAACAAAATTACAATTAAATGCCTTGCCATCACCAAAATGACCCAAATAATTTCATGGTTCCAAACTCGCCAAGCATTAAAACCATTAAATCAGCCACCATCTTAAAACAGAATCTATACCTATAAAAGACAATGTTTGCGTGTGTGTTTGTCTGCGATGTCCAGACGAATCTATCGTACTTACAGCTATGAACTTTGGCACACAGGTAATCGTAATGGTGACTGAATGCACCTCGAAACCGAAATTTTAAAATTTATTTAATGTTTTGTGTTGTTTTGGGTGATTTTTCGCACTAATTTCTCAATAGCATGGTTTCGGATAACTGTACGACAAAAATAGATACATCATCGGAAAGAGCACGCGAGTTCCGTTCTAATGAAGTTAGTTTTGAATTTCTGCCGTAATTTACTGAATTTTGAGAATTTTTTTATAAAATAGCCAGTTTCGCCATCGCAATGTTACTTTTGTTTTTAAATTTGTTGCATCCGATTTTCTAATAACACTATTATTTTCAATTTTTTTTCAGCTTATAAGTAGAACGATTCTGTCGGATTTAAAACAAGAACGTTAAAATATCATTTCAAGTTTTTTTTAAATTAATTTTTTTTCTGGGCAGTTGAGAGTTATTTTTATGGAGAGAGTTCCTCGCGCGGCACTTCTTCGGAACGCAGCTGGATATTTGATTGGTTGAAGGGGAGGTGACGTCATAACCTTGAATTGAATGACTGATTATTATTTTCGGCAGTATTTTAAAGTATTTATTCATCTCGCATACTTAGCTTGCAGTATAATAATTTTCACATTGCAATTTTTTAATATTGTTTTGGATTAATTTTTCTACAAATAAAATGCCTTTATCGCGCAAAAAAATAAGCGGGAAAATCAATAATGTGTATCTTTTGTTTTGATTTTGTTTTCAAACCTTTTTCATGTCATTGTGGGTGGGTTTTTTTTCTTTCATTTTGTTAGTCCTGATTCCACGGGCAAAGCCGTGCGCGTACTGCTAGTGAAAAAATAAAACTCCTAACATATACGTCGTTTCTAATGGCTTCAAAGTACATTCATGCCGAATTCGAAGGTAAGAGAACAAAGCGTTTCTTCGCAAAAAAAGAATAACGAATTTTCAGATAAGCAGATGAAATGTGGAACAGTCGAGTTCTGATAGTACCTCGCTTCTCTCGGTCTTTAATATAAAGCAAGGGAAAGTATTGACTCACATATTAATGGCGATTAGTTAGTCTTATAAGAGTGCGAACGATACTAAGACAATAATTAACACTTAAATCTCAATTTAATTTATGCCTATAATGCAAAATAAGATAAAGAATTCCGAGAAACAAAAATTGCTATATTTAAAAGATATTTCTTTTCAACTTAATTATTCTTTCTATGCCATTCATTTTCCCAAGCGATGAAATGCAAAATATCCAAGCCTGGCATTCATATCTTGACTATTTTCTTTTCTCTACAATGCTCTGAGCAAATATACTTTAATTCTAATCATCCTGCACCACATTTCGATATTCAGTTTTAGCCAGCTCTGAGTACTTTTCTTCCTCCCTTTGTATAAACTACAATATCCATAAATTTCATTTACTACGATAACCGTAACGGCAGGTTTGTTTCTCAATTTTATTTGCTCCGAAATTTCATTTTCAATGCTCATATTTACAATCAATTCTCTATAACATGAACTGACAGAAATGAAGTTAATATACCGAGATTAGAGTTAGTTGAAACATTCTGCGATTTTCCATCAAAACGAGGGCATTTTATTGACAAGAGACATTCGGGTTTGATGAATATGCGTCGGCGGGAGTTTGGTTGTGCTTTTGTGTCAGTAAATAGAAAAAGACATGTATAGCTTGTGAAGACACAGCCTGATCAGAACAAGAAACTCGCTGTTGCGACCAAAAATAGTTTTGAGAAACTGAAACATTTCGATATTTATTATAGAAAATATACTCTCTAGAAGGTATATTTTATTTATCTACTTTATACATATAGAGTGCCCCAAAAGGTAGCTTACAAACTTTACTACTTTTCATTCAGACCATGATGAACAAATTACACATAGGAAGCTGTTCCAAAAAATAAAACAGTGCGGTGACACGGCAACGTGACCGACACGCAAAAAAGGAAGTCGCTAGTGGTGTTAATATAATTTTATGAACAAAATGAAACTTAATCATGGATGTGAAAAAAAATTTGAGCTACATTATAGAAAATGTTCAAAATTCCTTCCATCCATCCATCAGAAGCCAGGTTTCACAACAGAATTCTCGGACCCTTTCAAACTGGATAGGCATGGTGCCCATGGTGCTGGGCTATATAGAACCTATCCTCATCACTCTAGTGACAGAGGGGGACCATCGCATGGACGCTACGATCCCCGATCTCACCCCCATGGATTTCTTCCTTTGGGACATGGTAGACGATACACCCGTAACATTTATCATCGATCTCGCCTTCAGGATAGTAGAAGCGTTGGCACATAATTCGGATACAAATCCCATATTTGAACGGGTGCAAGAGTCCATTTATCTGAAGACTGGATTATGGAGAAAGGAAGGGATTTTGAGCATTTTCTGTAATGTAAACCTTAATATTTCCCTTATATGCATTGTTAAGGTAGTTTATTTTTTTAATAAAGTCATGCTACGAACTCTAGTGACTTCCTTCTTTTTTCGTATGCGTTACATTGCTGTAGCACCGCATCTGCTTTATTTTTGGACCCAACTTACTATGTAATATTTGTTTGTCATGTCTGACGAACAAGCACGTAAATTTTCTAAGCGACCTTCTGAGATACTCTGTACATGATACATAAAACAGTATGCGTGTATTAACTGCATACTGTATTTCCTTTGTCTTTTGTGTCTTTAATATCAGCGATTATTGTTTCTACGAAACACGATTCAAATTTTCTTGGGCGGCAAATTTAAAAATTTATAATTTGATAGTATTTGAAATGTTCTACAGTCAAAATTAATAAACACTCTTAAGAAATGTTGATTGCTAATCCTTTAGGGGCCGTATAAATTTCAAACCACGTACTAAGATATTAATGTATTTCCAATCAAAATTTTTGATACAGAAGAAACGATAAAATCTTACGATATAAAGTAATCAGTATCTTTCTTGATAGCACTTTTCAACTTAAACCTAATTTAACAAATAAATGCTTGTGCGAAGTTTGTTATAGTTAGAAGCTCAGAGACCATTTCAAGAAATTGGTATATTTGCTTCTAACTGTGACTGGTATACAGGGTTCCCACTTATATCCGTTACACCCCCTTTAACTTCTAAACGGTGACAGCTTAAGCCATACAGTTGGTGTCTAGGTATAGTAAAAAGGCTATGCGCTAATCGATGAGACAACCTACAATGCCATCTATCGGCAAATTTTTGAATTAGTGATCCTGTCTCGTAAACGGTGAAAGATACGGGAAAAAAGTCAATAACGAAATTGCAGAGCGTCTTCGATTTAGTACGAAAATACAACTTGTGCACAATAATGCTAAGAACAAAACGCGTAAAACGCGCATTTGTTTGGTCGCGATTTCCAACACTCTTAAGCCAGAAAAGCGTTAGAAAGAAAAGAAAACAATTAGTTATCAGCAGATATTTTTATTTTCGATTTTATAACGATTGCGCCATCGGATCGACGTTTATTGTTCTAAAGATGATCTTTCCTCCTGTTGTCGCGAGTTGTTACGTCACAGGTTTGGAAAATTGCGACCAAACAAATGTGTATTTTACATGCTTTGTTCTTAGTATTATTGCACTTAATGTGTCTTTTCGTACTAAATCGAAGACGCTCTACAATTTTGTTATTGACTTTTTTCCCGCATCTTGTACCGTTTACGAGATAGGAACGCCAATTCCGTTGTTTTCCGCCAGGTGGCGCTGTAACTGATCTCACCATGTAACGCATGGTCACTTTACTATACCTAGACACCAACTTTATGGCCTTAGCTGTCACCGTTTAGAAGTTAAGGAGGTGTAACGGATATAAGTGGAAACCCTGTATAACAAAATGCTTACACAATGACAGATGTTTATTAATATTATTTTATTCGTTCCAATTTGCACAATAATCTAACTGTTATTTTTGTATGTCACCGTTTTGTGACTTTCAATGCACAGTTTTCTTTTAATTGTGTTCAGTAATATATATAACAGAACTTAAAATATGAAATTAAAATTAAATATTCTAAAGACGAAACATTATATAAATTTCATGTTTCTTCAAAGACAGTTTTTGAATAATATAACAAACCTTGATCAATTTTTGTTTAATTTGTTAAATCCTCTTTTTCATAAACAAAGGATATTGGAGTGAATAACTTATTCTGACTGGTATAGTCCAATATATTATTAACTTTTCTGACGGGAGTTCTGCTTACTTTCCATTTCATTTCAATTTGAAGCTTTTTCTTTGATCTTCACGACATTGTCACTGAAAATGTGAAGGAAGATATAAATTATTATGCTGTCAATTGCTTTTGTTCTGTCAGAACCAAGCATGTGATGGATAGCCATCGAGAATAGAAAAATGATTTCTAGGTTATAAATCAAGCAGTTGGGGCTATTTTTAGAATATAAGAAGCCTAAATAGGATAGAATTAAAGAGAAAACTATATAGAGATTTATAATCTATCAGATTTCGGGATACCTGCAGACAATGAAGATTTGGTTTCATCTATTGATAAGAAGTTATAGTTGATTTTTATGAGAAATAAGGGGTTTTCTGCAGGAGACATTTTATTTTTCAAACTCGCCGTTATGGCAACCTTCATTATCCGCCAACTTGACAGAAATTTTTATTTCCATATCAAAGCGATAATTTTTATTATCGTGCAAGTGCAAGAGATCGTTTGTCAAAAATACTCTTTCGTTAAATTCCACTAATCGGAACTCCTTCTTATCGCCAACGGATGCCAAGTCGTCTTTGCCAGAAAGAAAGATGGCTGCTCAAGCATATTGAGCATATGGGAAATAGAGGAAACATAACTTATAAAGGTTTGGAAATAAAAAAAAACTATGGATTCTCCGGTTAAAATGAAAATTCATTTAAACTTTAGGCAGTTAATCTTTAATTATGAGTGTTTACCTTAGCAGCTCCAGTGCACTGTTTACCTCAGCAGTCATCTTGGTGTTTGGCACTGGAAACTTGTCGTCCGTTGGCGATATGAAGTAGCACTGACTAGTGGATTTCAACCGACCTCAGTTTCTGATATACGGCCAAATTGCACTTTCAGTGACAATATGTTTTGAAGATGGACGAAAGCGAGAGCCAAAATCGAAACGCGAAACCCATCTCGCGGTTACAATGCGCAAATGAACATAAAAATAAACCAATGTTGTCAACTCAAGTGATAATGCATTCACATGCTGAACGTAACTGCGCATGTCACCTAACAATAAGCTTGATATTGTCTTTGCTTTGCGATCTCCTTGAAACTGCGCAATGAGTGTCAAATTAAATCGACATGACACAAATTAAGTGTATTATGTGAACATGAATTCATTCCAATGAAGTTCATACTAATTTTTCATGGAAACTGTATTGACAAAGACTTTATTAAATTTTCTTGCCTGAAATACCTTATAATCAAGAGACATTCAATCAATAATAAGCAACGCCGTATTATTGATTATTAACGCCGTAGGAAAGTATACGGATAATTAATAAATATAATAAAAGCAGTTTTTAAAAACACCTTTTATAGCAGTGCGTTAAACAGTATAATTTTTTTTATTTTAGTTATTTTCCACTTTTTAGTACAGTTTTATAATTCATTTTTAAAAATATTATGGAATCCTAAAATCAATTTATAGTCAAATTTAACACCAGGTGGAGACAGTGGTACGAAATTAATATTTAATTAAATTAATCAATTAACTTATAATTAAGTTCTAATAATATTAAAATAATTTATTGTACTCATAATAAGAATACCTAGCTGTTCAAAATTTCAAAACTCTAGCGCACCAGGAAGTCAGTGCAAAATCTATTACGAAATCCTATTTTTTCAAACTTGAACCAAGTCAGCAATATTTGCAACTAATTTTGAAATTTCTGTGTCAGATTTTTACGGCTTTCAAAATATTTCATTCTACTATCGATCTTCGTTAATGAGTTATTTAATTCAAAGAGGCAGTCCTTTGTGGGACACCCTATATCTCAACTAACCAAGTCCTAAATACTGTACTGTAATGCCATAATATTTTCGTGACCTATTTTCGCAAATATCCATTTGCAAAATATGGGGGAATGCGTGGACATTGATACACTTTTTTTTTTGGAAAGCTAAAAAATGACTTTACAAAAGTTAATAATTAGAACTAATACACTAATTTCATACATGTGTTAATCTAATATAGGATTTCAATTGAATTTTGGTGATAAATGGCATTAGAAAATACTTATTACACTTTTTTTCCTAAAACTGGAATTGTATCAATCTGCCCCATACTAGGGGTACATAGACATACACGGAAATATGGAAAATAATAATGGTTAATAGGTGTGGGATCAAAACAAAAGGTGTTTCATTAATAATCTTTATATTCCAAATCAATGTTCAAAAGTTTAACAAAGAAATAAATTTTTATTTTAATCAAAATTCAAAATTTTTAATGAGACTGGAAAAATGGAACAATAAGCCTAAGAAAATAATGTATCTCTGCAAATAATAAAGGAGAATGTGTGCGTGTAAAAATACTTTGGAGGGAGGGAATGTGTACCTCGAAGCCGTTTTCGGAAATCTTAATTAATTAAAAATTAAGGAAAATTTTATATTATTTAAATAATATAGCACAAAAATAATTTTTACCCCATCTGAAATTGCAAAAAATATCTTTTTGATGTTATTAATTAAGTTTCTGTACAACTTTTTCTCCAATTGTAATAAATTCGTAAAAAATAGTTTAAACTTAATTTACAACAATACTTTTAATTTTTGCAATGACATTCAATCCGTTTTTATTGTTAAAACAAATACTTAATTGCATGTTTCTCTTAGATAGTTCATTTTTACTTTTTTTTTCATTTATGAAGACAAATTTTTTGCAAAGTAGTTGCTGTTAAGACACATTGATGCACACAGAAGACGCGTATCAATGTGCCCCGGTGTCGATTGTATCAATCTGCTTCAGGAATCTTTTTTACTTAAAATGAGTGGTCACGTAAAGCAATGCTAAAAGACCTAAAAAATTAATATAGTTCAGAAAAATAAATGTTATTTCCTACATTTGGAGTAGATTCCCTGGCAGGAAAACGTAAATAGTTGAAGAAATCACACAACCCATACTTAGATAAAAATTCACTTTGACGAGAAGATTGGCGGTTTGATTCATTTGTAAATTAACTTTTGACTTAACATAGCCGAAAAATATACCGTGTGCTAAGGCTTTCAGTGGCATATATATGAAGGTATGTGAACATATTGCGTCATTCCAATCATCAAAATTTATGGACTGTATCAATGTTCCCGCGTATCAGTATACCCCAAATCTCCCTAAGTATTTTAATTTAAAATAAGGGAAAAAGAAAGTCAATCATGTTGCCCATCAAATATTATTTTAAACTTGGTTGCCAGATTGGAATGATAAGATAATATTAAAAATTCTTTGAAAAATAAGACTCCCCCTAAAAAAAAGCTAAACTTCGAGGAGACATGGTTTGTTTCTGTAAACGCAAGTTAAAGAAGTTGCAGGAATTACGAAAAATATTTATAATAAACGAACTTATGTGTAATTTCATGATAACAACAATCTCTCAAAGATCGGTAGAAAATAATTCCGTACAAAGAATCTCATGTCTCATCCAGGCTTAGTGTCGCAATCAAAATTTGCGTAGAAAATAACTTTAACCCTTTATTTCCCGAAAGGCGCTACTTTAATCACGCTTATATCTTCGTAATTTGACCGTTTTTACTGACAGTATTCATATTAACACGAGGAATGTAGTTCCGACAGCTCCGATCTACGCTCTAGGAACGGGATGTGATGTAGCGTAGTAGTAGTAGTTCCGACAGATAACAGTAAATGGCAGATGAAGACAAAAATTAATTTTTTAATTATTAATCAAATTAATTAAATTACTTTGCTTAATTAAAAAAGTTTTTTAATCTTTCCTGGGGCTGTAGTTCATTAAAACGTATCTAATGGTAGGTTAACTCGGTAAATATAGGGTTAAATTAAACCACTTCGCTTGAATGTAGCAATACCTGTGTTAAAGTATCTGTTTTGTGGGAATATTCAAGGCCAAGCCAATTATCTTTGATCGACAATTATAAAAAAATGGAAGCAGCTGAAGACAATAGAAAATATAAGAAGATTAGTTCTAAGGGATTTATATGAACTATTCGCACATTCATTTATCACATTTAGAGAAATGGTGACAGAATTTCGGCAGTCTTTTGAAGAACCTTGCAATATCCATAATTCTTTTAAATGTACAGCTGGATGCTGACTATATGGATAAATAAAACTATATATGGATAATATATCAATTGAAAACGGATATATATAGTTTTTTATGAGATAAATTTGAGCTTGCAATAAAGGCATTCGAAGGAAAATCCTTAATTTTTATCCTTGTTGAGGGACATATTTTTTGAAATTTTTTGAACTTTATGGTACATATTATGTGTCCAAAATGAACTTAGAACAAATTTGTTATCTCAAATCCCTTTCATAAAATGCCCTATTTACTGTAACTGGCATTAAAAGGCCAATGTGTCAACACTCTCTCTAGAAAGCATTTATCACTCAGTATCAAAAAGAATAACAATTGTCAGGTGCAATCATGATAGAATTATAGTGTGCTCAGATGGCCCTTCAACCCATTTCCTTCCTCTTTAATTCCACTTGTCATGTTCTACAACAGTTGGAGGTCTCATTAGAAAGATACCGCTTTGTAAAAGCATTAAAAGAAATCTCTTTTCACAGACGCCATGAGTTGAACTTTTTCTCTTTTCCCGTTTGCAGGAGAAGCTACACCATCGAATCCAATAGAAACGACCATTTCATTAGAGAAAGAAAGGGCTGTAAAAGAACGAGTTTCAGAAAGGTTGATGAAATGTTTCCGAACTTGGAACATCGATTTCCGGAGAGAGGAAACATCTAATTTCGGATTGAGTAATGTCATTCGCCCATAGGGCTAGTGGAAAACACTATCATGTCGGATTAAATTGAGTATAGAATCGGCAAAAATGATCGTTATTACGGATGGTCTTCCAGTTTGCAGTAAAAGTCGTCGATGAATAGCATAAAATTTTACATTTATTGTGGGACGCATTTTCTTTTATTATGCACTAGTGTCTCTATTAAATAAAGTGCAAAATGTATATATATATATTGTGAAGCTAAGTGGCGGTATATATTAAAAATGTTGAATTCTGCTAAGGATAAGTAGAGACACTGAATATTTAATGTTTAATGAATAGTATGGATATTTTATTGAATGATATATTTATTGTTTTTAGTGCAATATAAAAGTGCAATATATTGCTGTATTACATATTTTTATCTTGAATTTTAGTCCTTTCTATATAGTTATGTTTTATTTTGTTATATAGGGTTAGTTTATGATTTTTCTTTCTAAATTCTTTCATTTTAGGGTAAATTACCCTGTTTGTTTTTTCAACAACTTTAGTAACAGGGATGGTTTGTACAGCAAAATTAATTTAACCTGGCTAAAGCTTGTCCACAGCCAAGCT
>BGPR01012875.1:0-31974 GCA_013235015.1 Araneus ventricosus | reverse complement strand
TTTTAAATTTGGTTGCATTGTTCAAATAATGACTTTTTAGTACAGGATTTGCTTCTTGATATGTTTTGTTTACTTTGTTTCTGTATGATCATATATAATAAGTTATATTTCGATTTATATTAATATATATATATAACTATATATATATAGTTAAATGTTTCACTTAATGAAAACATGTGTATGCATGTGCAAACATGTACAAAACATATATATATACATACGAGAAAAATCAAATCAGTAGTAAAAACTACATAAAAACAAAAAACAACCATAAACAAAAAAACCGTAAAAAAGCAATGCAATAAATTGATCGAAATAAAATACTGATAGTATCAATAGGGATAAAAATTATATAAGAATAAGCAAAAGGGGAAGTAATAAAAATAATATAAAACGCAAACGCAACGAATGCGCAATAAATGGTGCAATTCTAGGAGATTTATGGAAATATATCTAAAATCGAATTACAATTGAGAGACAAAAGCATGGAAAGTATTTCAGTAGAAAAGAACGGATGCGTCTTCAGGGAAAGTGAAATCCGTACTAACTACTCATACTAACCATAAAATAATTAGAAACTTTTTTGATATATATATATCTTATAGAGAGAACTTATATAGAAAGAAAATTAACAAAAGGGGGATAAATAAAATAATATACAACACAAACGCAATGAATGCGCAATAATGCTGCAATTCATTTTTAGCGGTTCGTCTAGATTTTATTTACCCTGATGAGCATCTATACGCTTTTACCGATTAACTAAAATCTTTCCATTTTATTTCAAAACTGATTGCTTTTCATGACATTGATGTATATATATATATATCGTTTAACTAATGCATTACGATTTACTTCTCTCTCGGACAACTGATTTTCAGAATAGTACTATAAATAATTTTATATCCCTATCTTTGTGTATCGTCACATGTTTATTGCTCGATTAAATGTGAAAAGACACGAGCAAGCAACACTGATAATAATTGTAAGAGACTGCGTTTCTTTTCTTCCAACCAACTAAAAAAATTAAGTTTCCTTTTTATCCCTAATCCCCCATTTTAACAGGATATTTAGAAATTTCTTTCTCTGTAATCAAAGGTTAAATGTCTCCGGCCATCCTGAAATTTTTTTACTTTCCATCATCTTATAAATATAGCGTAACTATTCTTGATGATGCCATTCCTATTTTCTGAAAATTTCCATTAGATAGGGCCTTAGGAAAGAGCTAAATTCTAAGTGTTTTTAAAAGAAATCAGTAAAGAAAACATGCATATATCCTGTAAATTATTATGAAGAAAAAATAAATTTTAACACGTTGTTCTTTGGGTCGTTAGGTATGCGGCTTGCTTCAAATTAGAGCACAGGATCTGTCCTTTTCTTCTTTATTTTTGACATTCACAAAACGACATACACATTTCACGATTGCAACATAGAACACTTATCTTGAAATATATCCACATTTAGTAATTATTTCCAAACAAAGAGCGTGCTGTGCCTATGGCACCATGTAACAAATCGTTGCGCCGAAGTACAGCTACTAAATGTACTCTCGAACTGCCTTTCCTTTACAAGTACACGCAGCGCCATCTATAAAGAGCATTCATGAATATTTAATATCAATTTTAATTCACAAAAAGTAAAGATTATAGATAACAAATATATATGTTCACATGTTGGCAGCCGCAAGGTAATAATTAAAGTCATTCCATAGCCATTTTCTTTTTTTTAGATTTAATTTGTTAAAAATAATACAAAGTAATCATACAAGGTGGTTCAAATATGGCTGGAACTGATTAGTGTGTAAACAAGCCGCAATGCGCAGCAGTTTCGGGACCTTGAGAGAGTGGAGCCAGAACCTCCATCCTCCCTCCAGCTCTTGTTAGACCTTATTTAGTGTTTTCTAGAAGTTCTTAGAGTTATGAGCATAGAGAATATACCATGGGTCGTGGACCAACGCATTTTGATCAAATTTCTCGTTGAAGAAAATGTTCCGTCGTTTGAAATTCACCAGACTCCAACAACAGTGTAGGGAAGAGTGTCTTTCTCTGATCTATGTGTTTCTCTGGTGTAAGAGCATCAGAGAGGTATTTACGAGTTCTCTTTCATTTCTTCCATTCTAATTATTTTCTTTTAATGTGTTTTAATTTTTATTTAAGCATGATTTTTGTTGTTTGATTCTGTAGTAATTCGTTAGTTAATAATGGACAATATTGTTGATGCAATTACTGGTTGCTGCTGCGTTGGCGCGCAAAAGGTGTATTATTATCGCTATTGTTACTTCTTCTGTTTCTTCTGTATTTTATTTTTTTTATACAAATATCTGTCTTTTGTATTTTATTGGAAGTTGCAGCATTTTTGCTCCATTCTGTCTAATACAAAGTTTAATTTTTTAACTTTTAATTTTTGATATCTTTTCTTAAATTATTTCACTTGTACTTGCATCAGAGAGGGCTACATTTTCGGAAGGCTCAAGATGCTATCTGTAACAACGCCGTCATCCAAACTGTTCGGGAGTGATATATCTTCAACCAAAAGCCTTTCTGAAAAGAGTATCGAGTACGTAGAAGTCTAACGTATGCAAGTAAATTTTGGCAATGAAGGTTTTTATATTAATCAGTTCCGGTCATATTTGAACGATCTTGTATATTAAGATTTTTTGTACCTAATTCATGCATCAAAATATGTTTATAACACCAAAACGTAGGTGCACCTCGTAGCCTCTACGGACTCTTTTTACTGTTTGGAGTAAGCGGACCATGCAGTTTACAATACAGGATTAAGATTTTAAATTTTTACGCTCGTACAAGCAGTTAGAAACGTTTGCTGTTTTGCACAGTTAAGTGAATTTATTTTTGTAATAAATATCGCTGTAAATTGCCCTAATATGGGAGTCTACGAAAAAGAACAGAGTTGTTTAAAAGATTTGATGAATGCAGTTCTGTCTGATGTTGTTTATTGTTAATTTCAGCTTTACGTTTTATGTTTGACATTTTTTATTTATTTTTCAAATTTTAGAAGAAAAATTATAATTTGTTAAAAACATATATTAAATATAAACATTTAGATCCACTGCTATTGAGTTAATCTATCTTGATGAAATTATAAAGCGCCAACTATGTAAGCTTATGTTAAAGATCCCATACCTATATTACTCATAAGCACTTTATTCAGACATGAATCAGTGGTAAGCTACGAAGCTTCTACTAAAAATGTTAATTCGAAGCAAATATGATTCACCTGGTGCACATGGAACAAATGTAGTACGAATCGTATGTATCACAACAAACTGGAAGATGAATTACAGTTCTGAATACTGATTGAAAAGTAGATCCTATAAATTGATCTCTTAATGTAACAGCCAGCAAATCTTCAAGAGTTGAGACAAAGATTTTTATGCCTAAGCTTTACTCCTTTCATCGAACGCTTTGGGTAAAATATTGTGAAACTAACTTCGGTCTCTTTGTCGTGAATCTCTCGACTGTTTTATTAAAAACTCTCACTCCCTTCCCGCTGCTCAATCGAAGGTTTTTTCTACTTTTTCTAGTGCAAAAACGCTTTAAGATGCAGCATTTGAAATGAGCAACCGCCATAGAAAAAGAGACCCTAAGTTTGAGACGTGTGTTTTGAAGTATCTTTGTGTAGTTTCTAATGATTATGACTTCCACAAAAAGCTTCTGACTTATTTCATTTATTGAAGATCTTCCGAAGTATCAATAATGTTCAAAAAAATATTTCCTTTCGTTGCGACTAAAAGCCATTTTTTTATTATTATTATAATCATTGTGAATAACGCCAAAAAATAATTTACTTCTGAGAATTGCTTATTGTAACACATAAATATTTTTGTCATTGTTGTTTAATAAGAAAAGTTAAAAGAATTTCACAAAGTAAACTCTTTCATTTATGAATTTATAACGTTCCAAAAGATTAGCACAAAATTCCCTACAGTAAAAAAAAGGAATTTTCTAAAATTTTTCATAGGACCTATTCAGCTCAAAAGTTAGGATAATTCTAAAACAGCTAAAATAAAAAAAATTTCTTTGAAATCAGAGATCTTCATCCAATTTCAATAAGCAAATATCTGTTAATATAAAAAATGTGAAATTATTAAACTTAAGGAACCAAGGGAATACATAATCCATATTACTTTTTTAATAGTTCCAATGCTTTAAAATATTGATGTTTTCTTTTCCACCAAGAAAATAATTTAAACTTATATACATGCTTTCTATTGATTGTAAACAATGAAATTATAACTTAGCTTAAAATGAAGACTAGCTAAAAATATATGTGATACAGGGTGTCCAACAAAGGACTCCCTCATTTTAAAATTAAATAACTCGGCAACGGAGATCGATAGAAGAACGAAACCAGTGATATTCTTAGTCTGAAAGCCGTAAAAATCTGATACAAAAGTTTCAAAATTAGTTATAAATGTTGCCGACAGGTGACGCTGCAGGTTGTAATCGCAGTTCAGATTTCGAGAAGAAGGCTATAAACTGTCATTTGCAAGTAATCGTTGCAATCACATCACAATCGATTCAAAATAGGCATTTTTCGTGCTTGCCAATGACAGTTTATAGATTTCTTATCGGATTCTGAATAGCTAATACAACCTGCAGCGCCACCTGTCGGCAACATTTATAACTAATTTTGAAACTTTTGTATCAGATTTTTACGGCTTTCAGACTAAGAATATCACTGGTTTCGTTCTTCTATCGATCTCCGTTGCCGAGTTATTTAATTTTAAAATGAGGGAGTCCTTTGTTGGACACCCTGTATATCCATATATTGTTGTTGTAGATAAATGTGTTATTTCGAATTAAAACTTTTTATGTGATGTTGAATTAATATATATTTAAATTTTTGTACATTTGATGCATACAAGTCAATTATCTATAATAACGTTTGATACAGGATAAAACAGTCTAGAAAATCACAGTAATTGTTTTATTTCTTTCATAACAGAATGTTATTCCTTTTGTTCAAAGAATACTATTTTTTAGATATTGATATGCACTTCCGTTTCAAATTCAAAATTGCGTTTTTATAAAATAAAAGCTAAGATTATTCAAAAATTACAGAATGTTTACCTCGGCTTCTAATTTTGCTTCAAAGATATTCCGAAGAATGTTACAAAATAAAACGGCTCACATAATAACTTCTTTCCTTCGGACCTCTCTCTTTATAACAGTTCTTTTATTCTTCTCTTTCTTTTTAAAGTCTTCAAAATGCAATTACTCACATATCATCTTAGTTTAATTTATCTCAATAAAATATAAATACAAACAATTGTTAGGAAAATAAATAAGGAAAATGGCGAAAAGAAATCTCTCGCCTTTTTTTCCTCACACCCAATTTCTTTTTCTCCGTTATTTAAGGGAAAATAAATGGCAACGCGACCAAATTGACTGCCATCTGACGTGTCATCGATTGAATGAAGCATGTGATGATACACGTAATCGTCATCGCTCTTTAGCGATAAGGTGAACAACCAATGATACGCCCAATTTCATCAAGAGATAAAGTAAATGCACAAACGATGTTCTTTGCTTTTTCGTCGTTTCTGGGCCAGGAAAATGTGAAGAAAGATTCCGCGTGTCCATGCAACATTTAGTGTCTATTCTGTGATACAAACAATCAGAAGGAGATATTTATCGCTATCATCTATGTTTGTAAGAAATTCGGGGAAATATAACTGCATCTCTTAGCTAGCAGTCTGAATAGAGCGATAATAAAATTGAATAACATCATTTGAGAAAATACAGGACTGCATTTAATTTTTGAATCATTTTTAAACCTTGCATGTTTTGCTCGTTGTGTTAAGTCACAACTGAAAGAATACAACAGACAGCTAAATGACATAATCAGTAACATTTATCATTTCTCTATGATGATACACGATGAGAACCTCATGATAATGTCTATTTCTTTGCTCTCAGTTTCAAGGTATTAAAACAAGCATTATAGAGAAACAACATTTTATCTGAATTGTGTTAGAAAACTCTTCATATGTAGTATTTCTATTGCTAATTATTTCTGACATCTTTCGCCAGATGCAAAATTTATGAGTGTTCGTTTAGTATATGCATTTGTAATTGATAGTTAATTTTAAGAGCACGATTCTTTTAAAAAGAAATTTAATGATGTGAAATTAATATTGTGACAAAATCGTCTTGTGGATGTACGTGAATGCAGTCCAATAAGCAGAATTTAAAAAATAAAGCTCTTTATTTTGCAAATATTCTAAGCAAAGAAACATAGCACTAGTATTAAAACAGCACTTCTAAAAATTCACAGCAGAGATTACCAATAAATCTCAAACACAGCACTTTCAAAATAGCGGTCAATGTCTTTTCAGCTCACCAGTCCCGTTCTACTGCTGATCAAAATCCAGCTCCTCTTGGCTTGAGAGCTTGCTTTTATACTTTTTCAACAGGAAGTGACGTCATTATGTAGGAAGTGACATAATCTCCAAAAAGTTCATGAAACCAGTAGAAATAGATTGACATTACGAGGTCTTTCTAGAAAATTCTTTTTGTCGCCAAGTCTCCAAAATGGTTGCCAAGTTTGTCGCCAAGTGTATCGCCAAGATTAGCATCTCAGGGAAACAACTTTATAGTTTTGTAACCATATATTTAAAATACTAGAAGAAAATAAATCTACAATCAAGTATTGAAAACCTAAGATGAATTTAAATGACTTATATAAATAGAGAACAAATCAAAAACGGTGGTGTCTATTCCCATAACCTCACAATCTCATTACAGAGGTAACCGTTTACGTTATCTAATTTCTAACTTGCACGTTTCGTTCTTTTTCTTATGAAAGATATGCTGTTAATTCCACAATTGAACACACAGTGCTTTGACATGTACAACATGAGCATGTATTGACTCAATGATTCATAAAAAAATCTTTTCTTTAACATTATTCGTCATTTCGATTCATTAGCATTATAAAAGGATTCTTGATTTCGCTTCTTTAACATTATGATATGATTCATAATTTCGCTTCTTTAACATTTTTGTATAAACTTTGCAAATTGGATGAAGAATTATTGCGTAATAAACATCAGTTAGAAATATTCTCATTAAATTATTCACATTCATTAAAATTTGTTTTGAACCAAAATAAGAGCATGTGTTTACCAAATTCCATATCGACGCTTTTATAATAAAAAAAAAAATGGAAACTGAGGGATAAAGTCTTAAAATAATAAATACTTCTCCCCGAAGCAATTTAAATGCCAAACTCAATAACACAACTAAGAAAGTATTTCTTTCTGAAGTGTAGAACGAAAATAAAAAACACCAAACTTTTTAATAAAAACTTCAGAAAGGATATTAAAGAAGTGTCTGTAGACGGGTGCAAGAATTTGTAAACTAAACTGACAAGAACCGAGTCAACATCCAATACTTTACAGGATGTTTAACAAAAGAAGTGTCCCAAGGGAAGGATTGAAATTCAAATTTTTCTTGTGTCACTTGGCTCGCAAGGTTCTTTCATCGCTGGAGAATCGATTAATTTTATTTTGAATAAATGTTTTCTGTTGAATGCGGAAGAAGTCATCTGTGAAAAGTTTGTCATCATATTGATGAAATTCATACACCAGTATACGAGATCGTACATAAGCGTGGGGTTTTAATGGAACACTGTTTACTTAAGTTTTAGTTCCAAGATGAGTAATTTAAAAAATTGCATAAATCATATTTCTTACATGGCCGAAGAATAAATTAAATTTATCATATTTTTACACCCTTGGACTGCACTTTTGTACAAAGTATACTGTTACAAAATTCTTTCTGTGGGTACATGGTGTAAACAGTCCAACACGCAGGATAATGGAGAATGAAGGTTTATTCACAAATGTGCAGGAAAACACGTAGCACAGGTAACAGGAAACAATAGATCTTGCACAGATTAGCAACGTAAACAGACAACAATTCACAGGTAATAACAGTTTAGCACTTTGAGATTTAGCAACAGAAACAGTCAGCAAATCACTAATAGCGACAATAACTGCACTTTCAATAGCGCTCAGCTCACCGGCTTCCTATCTCGCACTGTAGACGAAACTCCAAAGTCGTTCCAGTGGATCAACACGCACCTGTCTGATCCAAGTGTGGCCCTTATACTATATTCTCCCCGACAGGCCGTGACGTCATATGCAGTTTTCTCGTACATTCGAGCGTATTTTCTTCCCTAATAGAAATATCGAGAAAAGGGTCGCATTTTCTGGAATCATCCATTTGTCGCCAAGGTCCCAAAATTTGTCGCCAAGTCGCACAAAATGGTCGCGAAGGTCAGGGGTCCCAGAATGGCCGCTGCCCGTCACTCCATGCTTACCCGTGTAAAACTCCCTCCCCAACTATAAGACTAGCGAGGCAGGAAAGCGACATTACATCTTTGTAACAATATATTCAAAAAGGCAATAAAAATTTATCTCTGTCTTTAAACACTGTAAGTACATTAGATGTGGATTTTATTATTTATTCTGAAGTCTTGTTGCACGATTGTTTCATTCGAAGTGTTGTATACTGTTTCTTCATTAAAATTATTTGACAATTTATTGAAATTATTTTTAAATGAATAAAAATATCTAATTATAATAAGTATTTCTTTATTCATTAATACCGATTTCTGTTTATTTGTTAAATATGCATAATTTATTTAAACTATTAAATATCAAAAATAAATCTTTATTGTCATTTATAATTTAATCTTCGTTTTCCCTGGTTGTACTCAGTTTCCCTTTATTCGAATTTTTGATTAATAGATTTTTTTATTGTGATTCCATCAACATCAAATTGGTGAAATTCCACTGTAAAAAGTTTTCATAAAACCGAAAGCGAAATATGAAATAGCTCCAGTTATACAAATCTTTGTTGTAGCGGTTACAATTCACTGCCTTCTCCTTTTTATGGTAGGTGGCGCTACTAGAGCCATCCGGGTTTTTCCCATGATGCCTCTCTCTCTTCTTCTGTGTACTTGTCTTGTGTTGTTGATCTGTCTTGCGTTTTGTACCCTTTAAATTACTGTGTCGTGGAACTTAGCCATACAATAAAAAATGTTCCTGAAATTGAATTAATTCTTCAACAGCGGCATTCCATATAAACGTCTCGTCCCTCTACATTGTTAATTTCTATAAGAGGATGATACGAGGTAGAAAATATTGTCCAAGATATTTCAAGAAACGAATTACGCAAATGCCTCCTAAAAAGAGAAAAATCTAGAGCAGGAAAGACATCCTCTTCACAGCGGTGTAGTCACTGATGGTTGTGGTGGTGGGGGCAAGAGAGCTACAGATGCCTCATGCGCTAGTTTTAGGGAGCGCCATGGAGTTTAAACAAAACTGCGCCTGAGCCATTTCTAAACATAAATGTGATGAGGGAACGCAAAAATGATATCATACCCCTGGCGCCATTTATGCGTATTTAGACACTGATGAAGACTGGGATAAAGAATCATATTATTTTCTTAGCATCACCTACTCGCGCTACGCCACTGGTCATAATGACAAAACATTAATGCGTTTATGGCACTTTTTAAAGTCAAATACGATGTGGGGGGCGAAAAAATTTAAACAAACTAGATTCACTGATGATGAAGAAAGATGGGAGCGAAAACTTAACATTATGACCCAGACGCCCCTTAACCTCGCTATGCAATTGAGATCGGTTTCGTTTATTCTTTTTTATTCTACTCAATTATTGAAAGACAGTAAGATTAGGGAATATAACTTTCCAGCAGGGCGCGACGTCACATGGAACTCTCCAGAAGAATCTCCATTTCTAGGTTCCTCAGAGGGATGATGCCATAATTCTTGCATTTTCTAGAGCCTTCATTTTGTTGCCAAATTTATCTCAAAGTCGCGAATTGATCGCCAAGTTCAGGGTGCATTGGCTTGGCTTCCATTAACCCTCCGTTAGTCCCGCGGGCTACTGGTGCCCCACATTAGTTTTCAAATCGCTGCGCTTTCAATTCCATTCATTGTTTAGAGATCAAACTTTCAGTACCTGTCCTTGAAATACTCAGAAAAAATATCGCATATTCATTCAAATTTTAGAAGGTTAGTGCACGGGAGATAAGAAAACAAAAATACATGGGCGACAGGTATACCCTGAGCGCCTAAACGTGTTATAGGTATTTGCGGTTAGTCGTTCTTCTTCTTTCGCTGGTTTTGTAACAATGCTTACTTTCTTAAAGACTTATTATGCTTCCCGTGTGAAATTCTGAAACTTTGCTTCGTTTACAATTTAATTTTTTAAAATATATTTGAATTTCAGTGAATTTAATTCTAAAAAAATGGTAGACTTAAAGATTAAACGGATAAATGGTTTTCTAGCTCCGAATTTGCCAAAACGTTTTCAACAGGGATCTAAATTAATTTATATAGATGCAATTAATTTAAATATACGGGAATTATTCAAAGAATTTTTTCCATGTAAGAAGCGAGAAGCAAAGTCGTGAATATTTGGCTACGTTTGTGCCATAATTATTTACAATGAACTTTTCAGTTTCTTTTGACGACAAGTCAGTCGACAGTGACGATAACAAGAAAAATCCCCTGAAATTGTTTCATTTTGCTACATGACAAAAGGAGTTGATATTGTTGTTCCTTCTACAAGAATCACCCAACTTTAGGACAAAACATTTATTGACGCATACAGGGACATATAGAAGACAGCATTACAACTACGCACACAGCGAAGCACACAGCAAGTGAGTAACATTGTTATGACTCGAAGAAGGAATGCATTAGGGAAAAGCGGCAGGCGCTGATTCACACAGATAATTCATGCGCGCAAGAAAAATAGTTCGCTCTCCTCAACCCAACAGATATTTTAGATCAGCTATGCCAGAGAAATGATGTCTCGAGAAATGCCTGTCATTGGATTATGGTTCTTTTTCACTATCTTTGAAACAAGTCTACTATTAACGCTTTTGTAATTTTCAAACACCATAATATCGATAAGGATGTGAAAAGACTTGATACCATTAAAAATTTCAGTTTCATATTTATTATACTTCACATTTTATGCAGGGTTGCCCAATACCCGCATTCCGTTGGAATTAAAAGAACAGAATATCTTATGTTAGGAATCAACAGTACAGGACCAAAAATCAACTAAGTGAATGAGTAATAAAGGTAGATGAAAATATTAAGGAAGAAATAGGGACAAAACTAACCAAAAATAAGGTGAAAAAAGGCCATGATTGAGACTGTAGTAAGCATTTGACATATGAAACCCGCGCGCCTTTCTGCGTAACAAAATTTCGCGCACCTAACGGAGAGTTAAGAATCTCTCTTTCCTACCATAAGACAAGCATGGCAGGGACACCGTATTACAGATTCGTAACAATATAGAGTGTGCCCGCTAAAGTCCGTTGTCACCCCAATAATTTCTGAACGGCAAGAGCTATAGTTATAAAAGTGGGGTCTGGTAAAGTAAAGTTGCCATGCGCTACTCAATAAAACCACTTACAGCGCCACGTGGTGGCAAAATTCGGAGTTAGCGTTCTTATCTCAAAAACGATACGATATACTGGGAAAAAGTCGATCACAAAGTTGTTCAGCATCATCGATTTAGTAAGAGAAGACACCTTCCGTACAGTAATGTTAAAACAATAAGGCGTTAAATGCATATTTGTTTGGTTCGTAACTCTCAACATTGTAACGCGACATAACGCGTTTGAAAAGAGAAAAGGATGGACGAAATGTACGAATTTTCTGGAGGATTTGCCGTTGAGTGACCTCCGAAATGTATGGTTCCAACACGACGGCGCCCCTTCGTACAAGGTATCAAGTGTCCAACAGTACATTTGGGACACATTCCAGCAACAAGTCATCGGGTATGGTGGTTGCGTAGAATGGCCTCCACGTTTACCTGACCTGAACCCATTGGACTTTTTTCTGTGGGGATACATCAAACAGCGAGTGTATGCAATTACTCCACCAGCATTGCAGGAACTACGAAACCGCATTACGGATGCTTGTGCCAGCGTGTCACCTGCCATGTTGTACAATGTGCAGCGGGAAGTGCAGTCCCGTGTCCAGATGTGTATTGTTGCTGAAGGACACCGTTTTGAGCATGACAGATAGATGAGCCTCATTTCCGGCAAGTGCAGTTTTGTTCAACGCGATCAAACAAATGTGCGTTTTGTGCTTTCCATTTGTATCATTTTTGTGTGCAAGATGTTTTTTCGTAATAAATCGATGATGCTGAACAACTTTGTAATTGACTTTTCCCCCGTATTTCGTACCGTTTTTGAGATAAGAATGCTAACTCCGAATTTTGCCACCAGGTGGCGCTGTAAGTGCTTTCCTTGCATAGAGCATGTCAATGGCATGTTATTGGGGTGACAACGGACTTTAGCGGGCACACTGTATACTTATGTACCTCTGTTATTCCTTATAATTTAAGATGTGAAATGATTATGACTATGAGCTCTTTTACGTAAGGTTAATGGTTTCTTTTCGGCTGCGTGCATCTCTTTCTTTAACACTGTTTCTGCTAACGGTGTCAAAACACAACCTTTAAAATTTTAACTTGAAGTTATTCTCCAAGTTAAATCATTTTTCTACAATTAGAATTTTTTTTTTTTTACTTTTCGTATAATAGTTGCTCAATAAATTAAATAGTATCTTTCTCATCTAGCTCCTCTTGGATCTAAAAATACTTACATGGTAATACTATCTCCACCTTAAGGTGTGTTTTATCACATTTTGGATTTCATACAAATGCCTGAAATTAAATCTATTTTACAAATAAATACCAGTATGATTTGGACACACGAATTAAATTCTAATGAAATTACAAGATTCCGATTTCATTTGTAAGAGAAAAGAAGGGAATCCTCGATTAACTTAGTTGTTCTTTGCAATTTAAAATTTCACAACAGATCATTGTAGTGATTAGTTCTTAAGCTAATCCAATTTTTTTTCCTATTATGATATTTATTTCGCAATGTTTGCAATTCAGATAAATATACATACGTGAAAAAAGTGAAAATAAAATTGTTGAAATTTGCATTACAGGTATGAATGTAGTAAATGTGCTTCTAATTCTGGTAATTATTTTGTAACTTTTTAGTAAATTTTTCTTCTTAATTCGTAATTCTAAATATGCCTAAATAGATAGATAATACGACAAATAAATAATATAATGGAAAAATCGATAGGGATTATGAATTACTCATTAATATACAAATAAATATATTTATCAATTTATTTAAGTTTAAATAAAAAAAAATAAGTTTCCTTACTATGTCCACAGTTGACTTCATTCAAACAAAACGATGTTAAAAAACACCTTTGGGTCGAAATAGGTTTGCAAAAAATCATAATAGAAGTCGTGTTAAGGGGACTTGGCACCCCAAAATTTTTTTTCTACAATTTTGTTCAAACTTATTCAATTTTGTAGTAGATAGATGTAAACTGTGCAGAAACTGAAATTTCTAAAATATTTTTCACTTTGAAAAATTACAAATTTAAAAATTTTAAATTTTTTAAAAAATTAACCCTTTTTTTAAAATGCTTCTTCTCATACAATTTTTAATATTTTTTCTCCAAACTTTTTTTAAAGGGACCTCTCAATGTACTTAACAGAAACAGGGATCGGATTTTTGATATCTACATTAGTTTCAGAGAAAAAAAAAATTTGTTCAAAATTTTGTGAAAATTTTTGGAAAATATGAGAATTTTTCACTTTGTAAATTTTTAAAAAAATTTCTAATCAAAATTTTTACAAATCCATCCCTAATTCTATTAAACATGCATTTGTGAGTGAACAGAAAAAATGTCAAGTAATTAGAATAAAAAGAGATCGACTTTTTTCATTTTGTAGAAGACACAATTTTGGAAAAAAGCAAACTGAGAAAAGCAGCTTTAAAGTTTTAAAAACAACAAAATTGTAATAAAAACAACTTATATCAAGCTAGTTTTTTTTCAGAGCAATAACCTGACATTTGCGAGTCCTAACTTATCAATTTTATTCATATTTATTATCACTATAATTATTAATTAGCATTTTCATTTATAGGGATAATTAGAAATTTTTTTTAAAAAATGCGAAAAATTTCACTTTTTTCAAATTTTTTAGTCAAAATATTTTATAAATGATCTGCAGTACTATTTATCAAATATCCATTATAACAGAGAAAAAATTTAAAACCATTTTATTGAAATTTTATTGGCAGTGAGAAATTCAAAAAAATGAGAAGCGAAAGCAGTGTTGATGATGATGATGACGATATGCTTCATGAATAATAAAGAAGCGAAAGCAGTAAAACAGTAAACAAACAAAGATTAAACGGCTACTGTTTGAAACAACTATCTTGCTTTGCTTTTATTGAAAAAATTAGGTGTTTTTGCAACTTACACATGAAATATGCAGGATTTAAACATTGAAAGTGGGCGTGACACGTGATGAAATGTTAGACAAAATAACTTCATATCTCAAAATATTTGTCTGATTGTTTTGAAACTTTCAGATTATTAAGTCAAAGGTTCAAGGATCATTTTCCACTCAAAATTTGAAAATCGATATTTTCATTGATTTTCCGGAATTCTTAGGGTGCCAAGTCCCCAATATTCAGGTTCTGCGCACACCCATCGAAACTGCAAACCGGAAATTATTGTCTCTGAAGTCAGGAGTGTGTCGTAGTGTAATGCAATGTTATGTTAATATTCAGGGTATATGGTGGGGCTCTGACCTTCAAAGGGTGAATATATTTATTGTTATATTATTAAAATAGAGCCACTGATTATAAAATTGTATTTTAATTTATGCTTCACAAGTTACTTTCTCTTATCTTGTTCGATATGTTTCTTTTTTTTAGTCCATTATCAAGTCTTCTCACAAGACGGATTACAGGACGTCTGACTAGACATATCTTATAACATATAATATTTTTTCCTTAATATTGACAGAAAATTTCTGCTCTTATCCAAAAGATTCAGAATTATGTCATCAGAAGAAAATTTGCTTTTCTCATGAAGATCGGGTCTCAACTTTTATCAGCATTGAATAACCATTCTTCATTTTTTGACAGAATTTCGATATCTCAGAGTATAAAACTTCAGCAATCTCATCCTTTTTCACTTTTATTCTCGGTGATTTGACGGTTCCTTTCTACTAGAAACAGCGTTAACTGTTTGATTTATACCTTGAAAATCATTTTTCTCTTCTCAATGACTGTCCATTGCACACTTTCCTCTGACAGGACAAAAACGACAGAGATTTTCATCATCTTTATCTTCTGCAATATCAAGGGCATGGAGAATATTACCGGAAAGGACAAGGAAGCAAAGCAAATTGAAAAAAAATAGAAGTTCCCTCTCTTTCCTCTTATTTTTTAAGACACTTCAAAATGTTTTAAACTGATTATGTCAAAACAAAATGATTGAAAGTTGATTTCTTGAGGTTTTTAATTATGTATGAGCTATTCTATGTATCATTTGAAGATTTTGTACTCCAAGTTTCCTAATGCTACTAGAAATGTTCTGACGACGACGACTGATTGAAATTGATGTTATATGTTTGTTTATTTATACTTTGTCATTTGGTGTAAAGGAATCCGAGCCTTTTATATTTAAAATAAATGTTTTCATATTCAAAAGACAAATACATCTCCCATATTACAGCTACAAACATTGATGTGTTTAGAAGAAGTTAGTTAGAAAAGAAGTTACAAAACCTCTGTTTCACTGCATTACAACGTCTACCGTTGCCAGTAAACTTACTACTTTCAATAAAAATATTGGAAATCAACTTTGCTACAATTTCCTTGTATATTAATGGCTTATATTTCAGTTATTTTTTAAAGCTAAAGACTTCAAATACGTTTCCAAAATTTGTTCGAAAACGTTTACATTCGGTTGTTTACTTTTCTTTTTAAAGTAAGGACTGTAAATTAAATTGGAGTCTAGAGATTTTGGGTCAATCCATTAAGGTATGCCTACACTTGCGAACCGAACAGTTCACGAACCGTTCGTAAGTAACTGGTTTACAGGTGTGGACGAGATTTATGGTTCGACCATTTCACCACGCATACCCCCAAACTTGGAGCCAGATCGGCTGAATGTTTATTAGATGGGTATGCGTGAAACTTTATTAATAGAGCACAAAAAAGACAAAAAATTTTTACAAACAAGAGTTATAACACAATAAAATAAAACAGCACAAAATAACAAAGGAACATAATATAACAGAAGAGCATACTACTTATATACACCGAGCAACTGCAATTATAAAATACAGATGAACAAATCACAGTTGCAGCCTCGCAACAGAATTGGGGCTTTTTACTTTAATTCATTCTACAATTTTTGGAGAGACGTTCTATGATATAACAAAACAATTAATTGAATACATAATTAAAAGTGTGGTTAATGTGACCATGATTTATAAAATGAAATCTTAAATTAAACAAGGAGATTTTTAATTAATCAGGAAAAGCAATTCTTCATTAGATGAAATAAAATTAAGAACTATTCTGATTTTGATACGAGACAGGTGGTTTCTGAGTGTTCTTTGCCACCAAAGCTGCACCACGTCGTCCGATGGTTTTGCAAAGTGGAAGGAGCTTCTCAAAGGACAGGATGGCGCAAAGTGCAATGGACGTAAATCGAGTTAAATCGTCCTAAATACCGTAGGTTACAAAATAACTTTGTCCTTAAACGGTTAATACTGGTAATACAAATCTCTAAATACAGGGTAATTTTGATTGAATTTAAACTTTCAAAAAGCTGGAAAAAAAGAACCATGATATGATATAGAATGGAAATGATAGAATTATCAGCCACCATTTTCTAACAAATTGGCCGCCAAGATCACCTGATCTTAATCCTTGTGATTTCTGGTGGTGTGGTTATCTGAAACATGTTGTGTTCGGTGGTCCGATTGAAAACTTAGCTGACTTGAAGACATGTATTGCGCAACACATTCACAACATCAGCACAGATACACTCCGATCTGTTGTGAAACATGCTAATTCTACATTTGAACTTGTGGCAGAAAACGCTGGACAGAATATTGAACATTTCTAGAGCCTGTCGCGGTGGATTGGCATTTAATTAAAGTGCCACAACTGTAAAATGACTTGAAAATCATTGTTGTATTTGATTTTTACAGTTACATTGAACATTTGTATTTGATTTTTGCATTGATTTTTACAGTTATGCACATTGAACAGAAGAATTGGTTTAAACTTTAACCCACGCAAAGAGTAATATAACATTCGCATTGGGTTGTCAGTGTAACTGATACGTTTTTAACGTCTAAAGCGCCATCTGTTGCTAAAATTCTGAACTATTTTTTTCTTCTGCCATACTTCCCCCCCCCCCTTATTCGAGTATACTCAGGTCATATATCAGGTCATTCTGACCAGTGGTTCTCTTTTTACAATTGTTTGAAAGTTGAACATTAATTGTAATCACCCTTTATATTGCTAAAAAATAAATTATTTTCTGAAAACCGTCTCCAAAGCTACAATCGTTTACGATAGTTTCTCTCTAGTAAAATTATTCATTATATCTGTGAAAAAGACGCGAGAGTATTTTCAAGAATTCATTACTGAAAAAATAATTTTCTTCTAAAATGAATCTCATGTCAGCTTTGAAAAGTCGATGCAATTTCGAAAGTTAAAAATCTCAGAAAGCAGCCAAATATCGTAAATAAGAAACTCCTAAACAAAATGGGAAACATAAATATGTGATATTTATGAATTTTCTTCTAAATTACTTCTCATGAAATAAGCAGAAAACAGAAAGGCGATTGTCGTATGTATTCTTTCATTGGCTGGCTCTACTTTTAATGAAGCTGCAAATGGCATTCTTTCGACTGTAAAATATATTTTATTTGAATACAGATCACGCTGTTTGATTTTTATAGGCATAAATTAAAAATAACTTATAAATTTAAAAGATCTCTCATACATTCTAAAGATTATCTGCAAATAAGCTAAATCTATGAACTGTCAAGGTACGCGTTGCTACTTAAGCACTTCCTTGCATATAATAGGATGGAATTGCCCATCATATGTAACTCTTTTATAAAAAACCTCACCCTCTCTCCATTTTCTATTCAATAAGAATTCCATATTTTCCCATTTTATTTGGGTATGCATTAAAGGTGCACGAAACGTTTCATTGGAAATGTGTCGCCGTCAGAATAGAAAAAAAAATGTTTATCTTATATTTTGAGGGGTTCTTTTCAGCAACACAACTTTTTACCTCTTTTTTACCTCACTGGAGGAATTCTGGTACTATTTTACTATTGTGCCATTTGAGCGAAGTGGATCAAATTATTTTCTTTTAAAGATATTTTTAATTCTGTGTTTCATAAGAAAGTTTTATTTATGACCTTTTTTATTTATGACAGATTCAAGAAATTTGTGACCTACAGCTAAAAATATGACAAATAGGCTTGTGAGGCTCGCATACTTTTTGAAACGCATTAAGGGGGGAAATGAACTCTCCTTTATGCCGAAATTAATATTTTCAGCATTGTTTCACAGGAAACCTCATTTCAAATTTAATTAATTTTGTTTACTTGAAGCACTCCATGGAACAAAGTCAACAAAATGTTACAAGTGAAAGTTTTTCGAGTGATGTACTAAGTTACGGAAAAAATAGCACACTTTATCAGCTGTTGCTCAAAATAATTTTCATTCAAAGATAACAAAACATTATAAAGTTATTCAAGTATTTTCTTCTCCCTTGACAAAATACTTAAAGAATTTTCATTCAATTTGAAAAAAGTCAATTAAGTCATTAAGTTTTCCAAATAAAACCAAGTGCCAATAATTGATATGAGAAACTTCTCTTTGCTTTAAAAATTATTTCAGTCTTGTAGGAAATATATAGTATATACCAAAATTCTGTATTTCTTCCTCTAAATCCAGTTTCAGGTCGGTGAGCCATCAAAATATAAATCGTTATTAGGATAATGCTTTTTCGTCAACTTGTGTTTATTTTTTAATTTTCGGATTAAGAGTTTGAATTTTCTAATAATCAAAATTTGATCATTCGCATTTAGAGGTAATTTGGTTCAGGATAACTAAAGATATCCGACTGTGTTCGGAGACATTTTTTTTGAAAAATAAACTTATATACATTTTTAATGTTATTTTTCAACTGCATATGTTTAAAAACTATGAAAATATTGTAAAATTAGGCTTTCAAAATAATATTTTTTAAAAAAAACTGAGAAATTTGAGGAAAAAAGACTAAAATATTTGCCTTACGCTAACAGCCATAGACAGAATCATATTCTAAATATACATAAATCCTCGTAGGAGTACATTTTTATGACAGTTATCTGTGTTATGATCTAAAATATTTCTTGTACTTCAAAATAGTTTTGAGATATAGCTGAACATAGTTACTAAACTGGTAATTTTTCATAAAAAATGCTTTTCGTTTATATTTAACCACTTAAAAATAATTCTTGATTTTAAAATTGACCTTAGTTTTTAGAGGAAACATCAAGCATATTACAGAAAACAATCTCAGAAAATTTCATATCAATACTTGAAAAAATTTTTGAGAAATCATTGTTACGGTCGACAGTCTTCCTCAAAAATATCATTTCTCAGAAAACACATTTAAAGTTTTCATGCAACATAAAATAATGCTTACAGTTCGGTAATAAAACAGCTGTAACTCCATTTGTAATTCACGTTGAGTAAAAAGTGAGACAGTTTTAGAAAGCTGGTTAAACAGGCTACAAAATTAAGTCATAAAAATGTTTTTGATAATTTCATCAAAAACGACGATTTTAAACCAGTCTTATACGTTAATTATTTTTTACACCGCCGGCAGGTTAATAATCAAAACAAATGAACTTTTATTTCTTAACACTCATATCCCCATTCTTAATTCACAGGAGGTTAAATGACAAATTTTAGAGACCGTCAGTTTCCCAAAATGCTTTCTGTTGCATGAATCAGGAGATGCAAGAAACAGTCATTTCCTTTCTGCGTGAGGATAAATAACTATTAAAACCCTGAATCTTTTCAATGAATAACTAAATATAACATTTTTGTTCTTTTCCTTGTGTTTGAGGAATGTTTGAAACAGCTCAATATTTCGGAATTTTTCGACTCTTTTTTTTCGTACATTTAATTTTTTATTCGTATACATGGTCTTAACTCTTTAAGCCCGAGGCCATTTTTTTCTTCTAGCTCCTTTAAAACTGGGACCTTTTGGGAGGAAGCGACATGAATTGGACTCTCCCTACCTGGATGGTCATTTACCACCCCACCCCCTGATATAACCTTCTCTTAAGGCGCACGGAAATAGGCTGCGGTTTGCAAGGATAATTGGACCCCTTACCGCGCTTATCTCCTAAGCGATCTCAGAACCTCACCTCGCCTGAAAAGAAGCCAACCGCCTCAGACCGGCCTCCTTCCCCGTTAAAGGGAAATTTTTAGACAGCCCGGGACCGCCTAGGGTATCAGAAGGTTCAACTATTCCTGCTCTTGACGCCTTATCGACTATAAAAACTTTTAGCAACCACATTTCATCCCACAATTTTTTTTACTAGATGATGCTCAGATGCTGTCAAATAAATAGCATGATATCGAGTATTGTTTAGACATACTACGCACAATCAAGGGATCTCAAATCAAGATTTATCACTTTGAGTAGTTCACTTGTAAGTGAGTAGAGGCATTTTATTTCTATATCTTCAATTTTTTGTTTTAAATACTTTTTCTTACTAGTCAAATAATTCTCGAGCACATTAATTATCGTACTCCGCTTAGACTAGAAATTCTTTAAAGAAGTTACAGCTCCTAGTTATATTGAAAAACGGTTTATTTACGAACAAAATCGCAATGCTGAAAAAAACTAGCAATTCAAAGTAAAGAAATAAATGAATCTTGGGGGTCTCAAAAGGGAACAGTTGTTGTGGGTGAATATCCAGACTATCATCTAAGACAAATGGGAGAAATTATTTATTATTAAACTATCATAGTAAAACAAAAGTATTCTTAAACGCATTACATATCACATTTTTCCTCGTTTAAATCCACAAAAGGCTCTTATCCCGAAAAATCAATTCCCAGGCTTTTAATCACGAATCCCCAGTGCAGAATGTGGATCATTAAGTTCCTTGGCAGAATCTCCCATCGAACGAAGAGAAACCGGCCCTAAGTACCCTGTTAATAGCTAAAGCACTTTCAAAAAGCTTAACGTCTTTTTTCTTTGTTCAATAATAAAAAAATTCTGATAAGAGAAAAAAACTACAAAAAAGTGGGGAAAAAGAAAACAATTTTCTTTCAAAGAAAAAAATGAAGCAAAAGAGAACCTCGAATCCCCAATCGTGTTTCTCCATTTGCTTAACAATCCGTGCTATTGTTTCGAGAATTCTGAATGTGCTCGTGTTTATCATGTTTCGATTAATAGCATGCGGGTGGATTATTAAGTATAAATGTATTCCGTGGATAAAAAGGATTGCAGTCCTGATTTGGACAAATAAAAAATATTTTCAAATAAAATGGTAGAAACATTAGTTTCTCTAAAGACAGTATATCATTTTTAAAAGCCTCAATGTCACATCGAGTCAGCATAAAATGATTCATGAATTCCTTTTTTCTGTGTATCAAATGTTATGGAGGAGAAGAAGCTGTTGTGAATGAATGGGTATCAAATATTTCCCCATTTACAAAACAAATTTTTTAAGGTGCAACAAACGATGATGAGATCTGAAAGGAATATTATGCATCAAATTATATATATATATATATATATATATATTATTGATTTCTCTCTCGATTTTTAGTTAAAGCACACGCAGGAACTTTCTTTTAACTAAAGATATCAGCATATATGCTCAACTATCAAACGTATAGAACAAATAAATCAAATGATTCTTAGATCAGTAAAATGATATAATTAATATTAGCTGATGCAATAAAATGATCGAGAGTATGACGTGACTGTCGCTTGATACCGCCAGCCAATCGGATAGTAGAAATGCATTCTGGTAACTCAGCGTAACTTTGGGTCGGAAGAAAGTTTCTTCGATTCGGATATGCGAGAGAAAATGTTTTGAACTGATAAATAAAAAAAATCATAGAAAATCGGAGAAAAAAGATATTTTAACCATTCTTGTTTTAAAACAGGGACAGATATTTCGGTTTATTCCTAAAAAAAAATTGAAAATGGTAGCGTTATTAGAAAGTCGGATGCAAGAAAATAAGATTTGAAAGTTAAAAAATATAAATGAAAAGTGACTATTATTTAAAAATTTCTCAAAATTCAGTAAATTATGTTAAAAATTCAAAACAAACTTCATTAGAACAAAAATTGTTTGTTCTGTCCGATGGTGCATTGATTGTGTTTCAACGATCATTAGAAAAGATACTACAGCCGTAAACGTGCCAAAAATTACCCAAAACCACACAAAACATTAAATAAAAAAATTCCTAGATTAAATTTTAAAAATTCTGGCTTCGAGGTGCATTCAGTCACCGTTACGACTACCTGTGTGCCAAATTTCATGGCTGTAAGTGCTATGGATTCGTCTGGACATCGCACAAACACACGCAAACATTGACTTTTATAAGTATAGATGCAATTTCTTAAGAGTAATTCATCATATTTTTGGATCTAATATAGGATGTAATTCAAAAAATGATCAAATCGCATTAATGCGTTTTTTGATTTAATAGTCAGCTCCATTAGTTATTACTTTTTAAAAATACACTAACTGTTATTTTTAGAGGATATAAAGTCTGTCGATTGATTCGTATTATTATATAATTTTTATTAATTCTTTCAAATCGCTTGATGTCACCATCGCATTAAAAACGAACAAAAGAGCTCTTGAAGAGATGAAGCCAATAGACAGCAAACGGTGGTGATCATTGGGTGATGGAAGAATTACGATACGAATAGAGTAAGAAGAATAAAACATTAATAATGCTGAAAATTAGAACTGGAAATTTTGAGAGAAAATTATACATGCTGTCTCAAAAAAGTGAACAAGCATTTATTTCCTTAAATATTACACTTAGACATATACTTCCAGTTACAAAATTTCCTCAAATAAGGTAGGAATCTGTGTAAAAACACTTTGGCTTCTGTGGAAGTTGAATATAAAAAGGTAAAAAAATTAAATTTTTATACGTTCCCTGTAGTCCAAAAGTGTCAGTGAGTGAAATTCTCCTCTTACCCTAATATTCTATCTGTGTATCTATGTATAAACTAAGTTTCACGATTCTATCTACAAAGCTTATAGAGGTATGTTAATGTTTAATTTTCAAAGGGCTGCTTACGAATTTATATGGAGATTTCCAGAAATTCAAAATTACTCAACATAGAAAATCAGCGCAATGCAAATATTTGTCAAGTAGTACATCACCCAATCATCATGGTTTGAAAAAAATTTGCCAATAACGCATACTGTTATTCAGTTTCATTGGCAGATAGTTGCAACTATCGACTTGATAAAGAATGGAAGAAAAACTTGATAAAATGAAAATTTATGGTATAATAAAAAAACAGCCTAAAATTGAACAAGAATACTGAATTATTTGCTCTTAGTATTATTAAGCTTTACCTAAAAGCAGTGGAGAATCGTTATCTCCGAACTCACTAAAATTATTTTAAAAACTCGTAATTTCGTTTATATTCTTATCTGCTTTATTCTCCGCTCAGAGAGTTTGATTATTAAATAAAATAAAAAAAGATAAAAACGAGATTAAAAGGCAGAAAACGAATGAAAAAATAAGACAGTCACAGGATGGGGCTGCACACAAAATAGTTTTGGAAGCCACTAAATTTCATTCAATACATAATACATATTGGACGAAAGCGAATAGCTATTCTTTCTGTCTTCGAACTTAGCCAGAACTGGATTTTCGGATGCTCCTATATTGCGCTAGGCCAACTGATGCTCTTTTTTCTGTCCACTTTAATCTTTCCTATGGTTCGCGTTCGCACTCGAGCTTTTCTTTCATAGGCTGATTTTAGGTTTTAGATTCACTTTTATGTTGCCTCAACGGGAACTTTGCGTGTTACTAAATATTCGATTTCTGTCGTTAAAAGGCACTCATCGGAAAAAAAGGAATGTAATTTTCTAAAATACAATTCAGAAAATTACAACTAAAAATTTGTACTATTTGAATGCAAAGCTATTTTTTGAAAAATTGTATTTCAATTGTATTATAGTACTATTTTTATAGCACTGCTTCTTTCTGAAAAGATGAGTTTCACTGCTGGTATGTCACTGAGGATATTTTTTTGAAGGTTGACAAGATGAACTATTTTTTGTAAATACTTCAATTAATGTATTAACGTTCTTCTTGGACATCAAATTATTTTCATACAAATTCGTACCTTATTTGATGAAGCTTTGTATTTGAAAGTATATGTCTAGGATAAATATTTAAGGAAATAACGCTTGTTCCCCTTTTTGGGGGCTCGCTGTATTTATGATTTGTAAGGATAGACAACGCTTCTTTTTCAAACAACATTACAGGCATTCGGGGACAAACCACGTTGTTTTAAATATTGATAAGACAATAACACATGAGCTGGCACTACTCTCCGCAGTTCCAAGCCATATATACGTCAGGTCATATCACCGATAGTGCAGATTTAATATGTACCAGGTGCGCATGAACGGAGAAACTTAAAAAGTAGCAGGTCTCGAAACTGTGATAGGATTTTTGAGATATTCTTAAACAATCAGAAACACAGGGTAATTATAAATGATTGAACCCATTTAAAAAATTAGTAAATAAACACCTCATAATGTGGCAGCTTTTTTTCTAATGAGAGAGTAGTTCATTTTTTTTCAGATAGGTAACACGCCGTTACGGCGCACTAAATCTGCTGCAGTGGGAGATTTCCAACGCACGTGTCAAAATGGTTACTGTGCGGCAGAAGGAACGTCTGGGCTGTCTCTGGTTTGACGAAAGCAAATCAATTGTAACAGTTCAAAGACATTTTCGGTTAGAACATCGAAATTGTCGGTCTGCAAGTAAGAACTCCATTAAGCGTTGGTATGAACAATTAAGGAGTGAAAGTCTCCCTTACTTGTTTAACAACTTCATCTGAGACCAATGGTCGTTCAGAACCTTTCCTATGATGCACATCTCCTGTTCCCATAAATTGGTCAAACCTACGTTTTATCGAGTCCTTACTTTGGGACTGACAATTTCTATAATGTAGGCGAAAACACATTTGAACTGTTACAATTGATTTGTTTTCGTGTAACCAAGGGCGCGCCTTCTGCTGCACGGTAGCTATTTTCACACTTGAGTTGGGAATCTCCTGCTGCTGCAGATATAAAGCTGCGTAACGGCGCATTACCTATCTGGAAAAACTTTTTTCAACTACTCTCTCTTTAAAAAATAACGAAATTGCTATATTATAGTTTTTTTTATCTTTTGAAATAGGTTTAAAAATTTATAATCACTTTGCATATCATTGTGATGGAACATTAGATTAAAGGGGGAAATGGGTTCAACAATTTATAACCACCTTGCATAGCATTGTGATGGAACATTAGATTCAAGGGGGAAATGGGTTCAACAATTTATAACTAATACTATTGATTACTGAAATAATACTATTGGTTACTGAAATAATACTATTGGTTACTGAAGGCACTTGAGAGCAGTTTAAAAAAAATTATTTTGTTTGATGAGATGTGAAAAGTTAACAAAATATAATGCTAATTATTTCCGAAAAAAGAATTTTATTCAGAATACAATTTCTATTTTTACAAAAAGATTTTTACATCAATTTTGAGAAATCTGCTGTATCAGCGAAAAGGAAACACCCCAAAACAAAAAAAAAAGAATACCTTACTAAAACGTTTCAGTTCTGAAATATCCTCTCAACAACGAAATCCCAGTTCCCATAAGACAAAAAAAAATCCGTTTTTGGTTCAGCACCAGATCTTTGCAGTTTCATTCATCAAACTAAGTAAATTCCACCAACCGAAAAATTGGAAGAATTTTGCATGCTGTACGTTTTAGACAACTACGCCGCTTTTCCTCGTCTTTTTTTTCAACTTGTTGAGTTTAGACCGGAGTGAAGAAGCTAAAGCAGAATTTTATTTTTAAACTACTGATTTTGTTGAAAAGAAGTAAAATGTACATACTTTCATCGCTTTCATCACGTTTTTTCAACGTAAACTGAGCACAATTTTGGTAATACAGTAGATAATTTTGGTAATACGCTTAATGTGATCACTTAGGGAGTTAAGAATTTTCATAACATTAACCGATTGATAACAATAACCGAATTGGGTAAAATCAACTATATTTTTATCACATCAAGGGAAAAGAAACAAAACACTTATCTCAGGGTTATCTATGATTTATTTCAAAAATAACAATTAAAAAAAATATCAATTTTCGCTTGACGACAATTATTCCTTAAAAGTTCATTTATGTATTGTTCTTACACGTATTGTTTTTTAAAATTTGTTGAACGATGTTGCACGCCGCGTTCCTAAATATCAAGGGTTTGCCTCATCGTTGGCCTCGACGGCGCCTTCGTTGGAGGTGTTTCTTCAACACATTCGTCCCCGTCGGAATCATCAACTGTTATTGCTTGGTCTTGCTCACAAACAACGAAGTAAATTTCCAAGTCTGTTAGTGTGGTAGCTACTGGAATGTCCTCGTCACTGGACATTCACTCTTCATACTCTTCCTTTTCCGTACCTTCAGGAGGTTCAATGACAATTACCGACGGTCACGTCTCTGCTCTCTAAATGGACAACATTCAAAGAGAAGTTATTAAAGATAAACCCCGAAATTCTGGGGATGTAGGGGGAAAGTGGCCCCCAGATGTTTCCTTACAAGTGGAGCTAGAAATTCTACGAACGTCAATCGCTAACGCTGTTTGAAAATGAGGGATCGGTCAATTCCCTACTTCAAAACTGACAACATTAAGCATTGTAGTGATCACACTAAACGAATAATTTTGTGTACATTTGAATACGTTGGTTCGGGACCAGATATTTTTGATAATACAAAGCGAATGATAACATTAACCGCGATCACATGAAGCGGAATCTACTGTAGTAAGGGTAAGGATATGCAGAATAACACGCAAAAAATATTTTTAAAATCGAAGTTTGATTAATAATGATATGATCACATTTAAAAGAAAATTAAATTAAAAGCTGCTTTTAAAAATGAAATTATCTGACTTTGTCATAAATTTACTTTCAGGTAGAATTCTCATAGGAAGACTAACTATTGCAATGCTTCTCATGACACGACTCATTTAAATGTTTACAGCAATTTTTTGAATTTTTTTTTCAGTCTTTATTGCGGATAGAATTTAGACTGCAAGGTTGATGCATAAATTATAACTTTCAGATTTCCTAATTTGTATGAATATTTTTATGCCTGTGAATACATTTTAAATTGTTGTGAAGGTCATTCTGGGCATTTTTTTTTCGTTTCGATTTATGTCATCTGAAAGATCAAAGATATAAGAGGAATGCGGAGACATTGACATACTTTTTTTTGGAAAGTGGAAAAATGATTAAATTGATGATTAACGATGAAATTACTGCGTTATATTTATGCATTTGTTAATTTAACATAGGATTTCAATCGAGGTTTGGTCATAAATGACATAATAAAATGCTTATTACACTTTTATCAGAAAAATTGAGTTGCATCAATCTGCCCCATACTAGGGATACATTGATACACGCTTTCGGAACATTGATTCTCTCTCAGATATATCAAAAATAATGATGATTAATAGGTGGGGGATCAAAACAAAATTTTAAGTTTTTTTTTCATTTCTGAAGACGAGTTGCAAAGTAGTTGCTGTTCAGACACATTGATACACACATAAGACTCGTATCAATGTGCAGCGAATTCAATTGTATCAATCTGCACCAAGAGCCCATTTTACTTAAAACAAATGGACACGAATAAACAACACTAAACAGTCTCAAAACTTATTATACGAGGATGGATTCAAAAACTTTTCAAGGGTAATAAAAAATTATTTATTAACATAAGACAGAAAATAGACAGACTTTTTTTGGAAAGCTAAAAAATGATTTTATCAACGGAAATATTTAGAACTACTACACCATATTTATGCATTTGTTAATCTAATATAGGAACTTTGGTCACAGATGAAATAATAAAATATTTATTACACTTTTTTCCTAAAAATGGATTTGTATCGATCTGCCCTACACAACGGATACATTGACACACACGGAAATATCAAAAATAATGATGGTTAATAGGTCTGGGATGAAAACAAAATTTGTTTTATCAATGAACTTTATATTATCAAGTTTTAAAAGTTTAACAACGAAAAACTTTTATTTTAATAAAATTTCAACATTTTAAATGAGAGTAGAAAATTGAAACAATAATACCTTAGAAAATAATTTATATCCGCAAATAATACAGGATAATGTGTGTCTGTGTGTGTAAATATACTTTGGAAGGAGAGAATGTGTACCTCGAAGTCAGTTTTTGAAATTTTGGGGAAATTTTCGCGATAATGACTAACGAAAACAATTAGCACAAAAATAATTTTCACACTATCTAAAAGTGAAAAAAATTATCTTTTTGATGATAATGATTAAATTTCCGTACAATTCTTCTCTACAATTTTAATAAATGCGTAAAATATATATTTTAAACTTAATTCACAAGAATTCTTCTTATTTTTGCAATGAAATTCAAATTGTTTTCATAGTTTAAACAAATGTCTAATTGCTTGTTTCCCTTAGACAGTTCAGTTTTATATTTTTTGCAGTTGTGAAGACGATTTTGAAAAGTAGTTGCTGTTAAGGCACATTGATACACACAGAAGATGCGTTTCAATGTGTCCCGGAGTCAACTGTATCGATCTGCCCCAAGAGACATTTTTACATAAAACAAGTGGCAACGCAAAATCAACGCCAAAAACCTCAAAACTAAATATAGATCAGAAAAATAAATGTTTTTTCCTACCTTTGGAGTAAATTCCCAGGCAGGGAAACGTAATTAGTAAAAGAAATCGCACATCACTTATTTAGATTAAAATTTACTTCGACTAGAAGATTATCGGTTTGATCCATGTGTAAATTAACTTTTGACTTAACATGGCCGTACAATTTACCGTGTGCTAAGGGTTACAGTGGCGTATATATGAGGGTATGTGAACATCTTGAGCCATTCCAATCATTATTATTCATGGACTGTATCAATGTTCCCGCGTATCAATCTACCCCAACTCCTCCTACTACTTTGCATAGAAATACTGAAATGTTCGCCTTCAATTATATTTCTATAAGAAATATTTCCATTCCTCCAATGTTTTTATTTTCGTGAGTTAGGCTTGATTAACAACCCGCCTTAAAAACACCAATGACAGCTCGTATTCTTAAGGTGTTGATATACAAAAAAAGAATCTGTTTAGACGATGGCTATTAGGGTGTTTGTACATGGAGATTAATTCGGCTTTCTTTCCTTCAGTCTGAGTCACTTTAACGAAAAATTCACGCACGTCCAGTAATGTTGATACAACTTAGGATTTCATACTGGAAACCGGGTACATCGAGTAGAAACAGTAGCTCGAAACAATATTAGTAGCAGTAAGAGATTCGAAAAATATTCACAGAAAAACTCCTTTTCAAATTATATTTAAAGCGTAAAGAGTTAATTTATTATTAAATAAATGAATTATAACTAAACAGAAACGTTTGGTAAAATTAGGAATGAACAAAACTTCATGAATATAGGAGCGGGGCAGGAAAACTTTAATATCAAATTGAAACAGCAAAACTAATGTGTCAGAAATATTGTGTTAACAATGTAATTTGACACAATATTTGTGTCAGAGATAATCTAAAAAACAACCATTTTTGGAAAAACCCTCATCATTCAGCTTCTCTGAATAGAAAAGGAAATTCTGCTCGCTGTAATGCCGATATCTTTCTAAATCTTAAAGGTATTTGACCGGAATTTTTATATAAGCTTCCATATGTATATGGCTTGCAAATTATAAAAGAAAAAATATACTATGTTTCGCACATACGCAGTGAAAAATTATTACTACAAATACCCAAAATTGCTCTAATATGCAAAATATTCAGCTCAAATTTTAGTACGATTCTTCGCCAAGGTATTGTCCCGTATTCTGTAAGTTTCGTATAATTTGGTTGAAACCTCCATATGTTGTAAGCAACGAACATGCAGGACAATTTGGGATATTTTAAGAAAACATTTATATCTTGCTGACTATGCGCACAGGAAATAAAATCATTGATAAAAGTTGCAAATCACTATAAGCGTTCTGAGAAACCGGGTGCAAATAATTTTCTTTTTCATCAATTTCTAGTCAATCACCCAATGTCACCAAATCTTCGTTGTAAAACGCAAATTCCGACGATTGTACTTCCCACGACTTGTTGAGATAATGCCACGTCTAGTTGCAACATTTCAAATGGTAAAAGGAGGTTCCGCGCGATAATAGGAGGTATCCCATGACTTTAGGCACTTCAGTCAAACTTCATTCAAAAAGTCAAATAACCATAATATTTGTATTGAAAATTATTTATATTTATTTATGGTTGGCTTAATGATACTTAATGACTAACATTTAGAAATGTAAGACTGTTTCAGGGTCAAGAAAATGTAAGTGTTTTTATTGTTTAGCTAAAATTCTACGCAGGTTGTATCTTGGAAAAAACACTAAGCAATTTTTTAACTTATTGTTAAGCCTTCGGTATAGCAATCACTTTTAGCATTTCAGATGCATGTGAAACTGAAGTGAAATTTGTTACAACACATGGGATTATCTACGAATCATATTTTTAAAGCTTCTGTTGCAATAGCTTTGCAGTGGAAAGTTTTGAAAAAAAAGTTTATTAAGAAACAGATGGCTAAACTTTCTTAATGAAGATAAAGAAACAAATGCAAGTTCCAAGATACTATCTATTATAATCCTTTTTTAATAAACTTATTGATCGGCATATTATTGCAAATTATAATTAGTACAACCTTTCATCGAGCATTAAACTCCGAATATTGCATTATAGAAAAATCATTTTTAAGAGAAAGGAAATCTGATTTCAGATTTTTTTTTTTAATTTTTTCTTCTCGAGAGTTTATTGTCTTCTCCAAACATCTATCAATTATTTAAAGTGGTAAATCTCATTTAGGAAAGCACTAATTGATTTTTAATTAGTATAACTACCGAAACTTTAAAAATTTGCATTCTCCAAATTTTCAGATTTAAAAAAAAATGTTTCCCTTTTGCTTGTCTTTGTTTCAGAATTTTCAGAACAAAGCTGAATTGCTTCCTCCCAAAAGTGAGCTTTAATTTTTCGCAAAATCTTTCAGTTTTCATACACTTGAAAGCATTGCAAAAGCTACGATATTTTTTTTATCTTTTATAAAAATGTTGCCATTAAGGTAATAAATATTCTTCTTGAGTAGCGATTTCTTTACCTGAAAGAATTCTTGTGCCAATGTTCCGATGACAAATTCTGAAAATTTACCTGGTAGTGAAACTATGCCCAGAAAGAGAGATATTCTGTTCATGAAAAATTTATTAAAATGTTATGTTATAAACAGTTTACGTAAAGAAAGCAAAATTCCTCGAGATATTAATTAAATCAATATTATTTGATTCTAGATTCAACATTTTTCCTCTGTCGAATATTTTTAAAACGAAATTGTTTGATATTTTTATATGCAGAGTATCGTTTTTTAACTAATTACCGAATAAAGACATATAATAATCTGCTGCGATTTTTTCGAAACATTTCTTTTCTAGAATTTTAATAAATAAAAACATTGCTATTGGTTTACCATATATAAAAATTTGAATACACGAATTCATTTCTTTGTTTATATTCAGTTTCATCAACAAATGTGTTCCGAAACCATGAACTTAAGGAATAAATTATCATTTTCTGAATGTTTCGATAAATAGCATATACTTAGTCAACGCGGGATTTATTTTTTATGGTT
>BGPR01012874.1:18695-43421 GCA_013235015.1 Araneus ventricosus | reverse complement strand
CAACTGCATGAGGGAGCCAGCGAGAGGAGGTGATACAACCCCCCGCCGAGTGCACAGCCTAAAGAAGGTGCCAGCTCATGTGTCTCCTGACGAGGTCCGTCCCAAAATAGTCCTCTCGCTGGTTCAAAATGGAGCATTACAACTAAACTAAACCATTTCTCACATCAACCAAATCACTGGGTCCACCCCACAAGTTAAAGAGAGGTGGCGCTGCGTTACCTCTAATCCAAGGAAGAGGTGTTCAAAATGTATTCGGTATTCTTATCATAACATAGCAAAAAATCATACCAAATTTTTGTTACTTCCAATTTTATAACATATAATTCCCCAATTATATCAACTATTTTATTCTAGTTAATCTCTAATTTTAATAATTGTTTAAAAAATATTTTGCTACAATTCATAACAATATTTTCCATTGCTTGCAACGCAACTCAAAACTGTTTCTAGTTTGTTTAAACAGATTTCTTGATTGTATATTTTTTTTTTTTCTACTTGTTGTAATTTCAGATAATATCAAAAAACACATTTGGCTTTCTCTTACAATCTATTTCACTTTCAAACAAATGTTTGCAGCAATCTGTAAAACCAAGCTCTCCTGAGATATTACTTTGTTTGCATTGGTATCGAGGCTCCATCCTGTTTCTAAATATCGATAGACTATCGATACTTCTCAGCTAAGTCGATAGCATTTGATTTTCGAACTATTCGCTGCCAAATCCATTAGGCATTGATAGTTTCTCCCACGGGCAATACTATCGATAGGCGCATTTCCAGTCGAGGCTCAAAACCATCCACTGAAATAACTGACTGGAGCTTAATGATAGTTTCCCAACTATCGACTGGAAATAATCAACTGAAATATTTATGTATCGATAGTTTCAAACTATCGACTGAGTGCGCCAATCGATAGCATTGCCAGGGAGAAAACAATCGATGCTATAGGATTTTATCGATAGCTCTGAAAAAACTATCATAGCCACATATTTATAGATATCCATAGTTTCCGAGAAAACTATCGATCTGCACTATCGATAGTTGATCATCGATGTTTAAGGAAAACACTACTACTAAAATATATCCAGTGTTTTGAATGGGGCAGGTTATATGTTTTCATTCTTTCCTCAGTATGTTTTAATCTAACTACGATAACAGACGCGGCCATAAAATGTGTGTCGCACATTTTAATGCTGAAATCAAATGCATATTTACGAGAGGAATGGTAAGGTGAAGAGAGGCCGACAAGGAATTCAAAGAAGTCATATGATATGCATATTATCTGACTCCATTAGGAAAATAGTTTTGTACGTATTTTCCGTTTCTCATTTTAGGTCTAAATGCATAATTCATGCTTTTACTTTATAATAATTAAACTATCATGGATAAAATATTCTTAAGATATCAGAGACTTGATTAACGAAAAAAAATCCACCTATTCCTATTTAAAATTGGCATTTTAAGACTTTAAAGCCAGTACATCGCACAAAACCACCAGGAGGGTTAAATAACGAACAGAGAGTCTGGAAGGTCGCCACAGCTCCAAATACACTTTTATAAAAAATTAGCCAGCAGTCAACTCCCTGGCTTCTACCAAAATGTTACAAATAATAATGTAAATGTTGTTAAAAAAAATAAAAAAATTCACTGCAAATCAATTCAGTCTCCTGTTTCAAGCTTCCAGCTTTAAATTACCGCTTTTTTGTATTATTTGGTGATACATTGAGATTCATTGAACAGTCAAAACAATTTTATTCTAAATAAATGTGGCTACTGAGATGTATGTCTCGCAGATGACTATAAAAGTGCCTCCAACTGCATCTGGCTTACCATTCCTGACATCCTCTGTTTTCGCTGTCTGGTTTCTTAAGGTAAATTCTTCAAGGTATTGATGGAGGATCTCGGGGAGGAGGAACGATATTTCAAAAGGATAAACCTCGCAATTTTATCGTTAGGTGAGTCCCTGTTTTCTTAACAACGCATTAATTTAACTCCCTTATCTGCTGGGTTTAGTACCCGTATACTGCTAGGTAAGATTTCGGAAGGTACAATTCTTTGGTACCAGGGGCTCTGGGCTGTTGGAGAATTTAATGTCAGCGCCTTGGCTATTGAGTAATTAGTCCACCACCCCCCAGGGGGAAAGCCCTGGGGAGGATAGACTGACTCCTAACGCATTGGCGGAGTCTGTCTCAGCCTTTAGGCCGAGGAGGCTGGTTGGGAGAATTCAGTCCAGGTAATTGATCCTACCTGCTCACTGGCGGGAGAGGAAGGCATAGTGTCTCCTAACCTCTTAAAGATGTCGCTTGGGATGAAATGTCGTTTTTACGTTATTTTTTAACCTTTCTATTCATGCTAACCCTTATTTTCCTGTACTTTTTTTAACTTACTATTATGCTAACTATTTATGGGTTATTTTCAATCATCTATTCCTTAATTAACTTCATTTTTTTCCCTTGTAAAACGTTATTTTTAACCTTTATCTATTCCTTAACTATCTCTTATTTTTCCCTTGTAAAACGTTATTTTCAACCTTTATCTATTCCTTAACTAACTCATTTTTCCCTTGTAAAACGTTATTTTTAACCTTTATCTATTCCTTAACCAACTCATTTTCCCATCGTAAAACATTTTTAACCTTTATCTATTCCTTAACTATGTCTTATTTAAAAAAGTCCCTTGTAAAAAAATTTCTATTTGGCTCTAATCGTTAGGTGAGATCCTTCCCTTAGAGGCGCCTAGGAGGCTCCGTTGTTGGAAAATTCAGTCGAGCACCCCCACGGAATGTTTCACCTAACGATTAAGTTAACATCACGTAAAGATTATCTTTTCAGGTAATCTTTACGTGATGTTAACTTAATCGTTAGGTGAGAGTTCGTAAATTGCACTTTAAGGCGTTCAGGAGGCTCCGGAATCGAAGAACAAATTACGTGAACAAGTTCTCTTTGTACAAATTTTACAGAATTTTTAACAAGTTCTCTGATGCACTTTTCATATGTCTCCTGGTGTTTAAAATGCTTATAACTTTTAAATACATGATGTGTTTTATTTTGCCTTTTTACACGCGACTGATATCTAACTTTTAAAATTTTTATGCGTTTTAATCTCCCGTGTTCTTATGTATTCGACCACTTGTTAATGTGTTTTCTAAGTTTGCGTTTAATTTTTGTACTCTGCTTCGGCGACGTCTTGCAATTGATTTATCTCTCATGAGTATTTTCTTCTTTAAACTTTTAAACTCTTTATGCGTTTTTAAGGATTTGGAGCTTGTGTGTATTTGACATTTTAATCCTTGCCTTTTTGAAATGGTCTTTTGATATGTTTTAAATTTTTAAAAAATACGACTTTTAGAATCATAATGTGTTTTAATCTTTTTGTGATTGTGTATATTGGTTTTTAATTATATACTAGCTGCATGACCCGGCGTTGCACGGACAATCTTGAATAATGGGATATTCCCGGGCGGAGAGAAGTGAGATCATGTGAGGCCTTGGGATCCATATTTTTTCATATGCCCGGCTCCGTTTTTTTCCAACAAATATTGTCACTTACTTTCCCCAACAAATGTAAATATTCTTTCAAATCCAGTCTTTTTATTACTAATTTTCATATGCCAGCCTCCAGTTTATTCTTTATTGTCGCTATATTTTTATTTTCGCTGTCGGTTATGTTTTTATTGTCGCTAACGTAAACGTTACGTTCCTCCAAACATTTCCTTTGAATCCTATATTGTTTAATTAAAATTTTTAAATCCAACATTTTAATTACCTTATAGTTAATAACCCAGCGTTTCTCGGAATCCACATTTTTTCATATGCCCGTCTCTGTTTTTTCCCTACAAATATTATAACTACGCTTCCCCAAAAAACGTAAATCTGTTTTGAATCCTCTCTTGTTGGATTAAAACTTTCAGTTCTAGCCTTTTTACTACCTTAAAGCAGTTTGGTTTGAATGAAAACGCGAGAATTATAATGCTTATAAATTAAAACAGATGAGCATGATATTTGTTTTGCAAAAGAAAAAATAAAACGAAATAAAAACAGAAACGATAAACAATTTAAAAGTACACCAAACTGATAAATTAAACACCAGAAACATATATTTTCGTCTTGCCCGTAATTGAATAATAATGAAAAAAACTGGATAAAAATGAATTAATATTTTCCCCCAACAAACGTAAATGTTGCGAAACACCGTACGTCAAAAAAGAAAGAAAAATGCAGGAAAACGATTTTTGTCCATTGTTAATAAATCCAAACACAGAAGCTCGTTCAAAAAAAATACCAAATTCCGTTAAAGAAATAAAAAAAATGCAACACCTAATGTGAAAACTAATAATAGGGGAAAAAAGAAACCGCCGTGAATGAATTCACCATGCTGCCAATAGATGGTAGCACGTCAATTTAATCATTTTGACGTTTTTAATTAATATCTTTTTAACTTTCTTTGGATTATTTTCCATCTTTTGGTTCTTACGGCTAGTTTCAGGATTCAGTGGTTCGTGAGAAGGACATACATACATACGTCTGTTGATGTTCGAATTTTAATAGGATATATGATAAATGTTTCTATAATGGGCTATCTCTTATAATGCCTCATTCCTTGAGGTCACGTGACACGTCTTGTCTTACCAATCGACCATTCCTTTGTTCTTCTAAATTTCTTTGGCTCTTCTCTCCTGGTTACGTTGTGCCATGTCTGACAATCGGCTATTTCTTTGATCTTCTGTTTTCTTCGGTTTTTCTCTCCATCCCGCGTTGTGCCATGTGTGACAATCCTCTATTTCGTTGTTCTTCGGTTTCTTCCGCTCTTCTCTTCTGGCCAAGTTGTGCCATTACTGTCAATAGGCTATTAATTTGTTCTTCTGTCCTGGCCACTTTTTGCCATAGTTGAAAATAGGCCGTTTCTTTCTTCGTGAGTTTCAGCAACTCTCCTTTCACGTTTCATAATTGCCTGCTGTCTACGGGCATCATCCCATGTAACTCCTCTTTTTCTTTTTGGCATCGGAAAAAGCGTGAATTGAACAAACCAAAAATAGTAACTTCTAAATATCAGCTTAAAATAGAAGCTTCCACAAATATTTAAACTTTATCAAATCAATGAATAATGATTAAAATCACCAAAATAACTAATCTATATCTTTCGGCACATAACTTTACAGGAACAAAACACGCCTGTAAATTCGTTAAAATGATTCTGTTCACGTGACAAAATATCACGGGACAAAAAAAGAATTTATACACTTCCAACAATGCATTTTTTATTTCTGTCAGCGTCACTTTTTTATTGTTGTTGTAACAATGTTCTTTAAAGTAAACGACTTCAACAATAAAATAAATTTTGAATTGCGCTGTAACAATGAAAAGTATTGTTATAAAGTATCCGAAACAATGAAAAGCATTGTTTTCAATTAGTTTTTAATTCATATCTTTTTCACTAATTAAAATTTCGGAATATAAATGGCCGAAACGGCTTCCCTGGATTATTCCCCATCTTTTGGTACTTTCCGCGCGCTTCTCCGTTCGGCGGTTCGTGAGGAGATAGAAGGACATACATACATACATACATACGTTTGTTTACCTTCGAATTTTAATAGAGTAGATGAGTTTGCAAATTTTTTATTATTTTTACTATTATGATTTTTTTTATATAGTAGAGCCTCACTAATCCAAAATTCCGGTTAATCCGAACCGATTTTATTTTCGAAAATTATATGTAATTGAAAAGATTACCTGAAAAGATTTAAATATACATACTAAAAACAAAAAAGTACTTTTTCAACTTGCATAATTTTATACACATTGAAGAAGCTAATGCAATTCGCCGTAATATAAGGTCACTTCATACAGGAGCACATCCATTATTCTAATGAAAAGAGGAGAAATATTCTCTTTCTATTGCTTTTCAGTAAAAGAATTCAAGAAATAATGGTACTGAGTACTTATAACTTACATTTTTTTTTAGCACACATTTTTTTCTTTTCTATTTTTATCGGAATTTTGGGTAATCCGAATTTTTGGTAATCCGAACAGGCATCGGTCCCAATTAGTTCGGATTAGCGGGGTTCTACTGTATTTACAACTTTTATATTCTCAGTGTTCAACTTTTTATTTTCTAGTGCACTTTTTTAATGTCGTTGTGATTCAATCATTCTGGCTTTTGTTCTTTGTATTTTTGTAGTTTATGGCACTCTGTAAATGGAGTAATCTCTGTAGTAAGCTTTTCTTTAAATAAATAAATAATTGCACTTCGAAGCAGATAAATGAAGACATTTCAAGTTACTCAAAAACTCTCCCAAGTTAAACTTCTGAGCAAAACGTTTTTCCTGCCGATATTCTGATTTTAATTCTTCTGGCTGGAGAGGGTAACGCCATCTAGTGATCTGATTGGTGATTAGACCAGTTAAATGAATTAATTTTAATAAGTCCTTAAAATTCGTAGAAAAACGTTTCAGTAGAATTATTAACTAATGTTAAAATTACACAAAAAATATATATTCTACTAGTGTTCATCTGTAATATTTCTTTTCACGAAAGATTTGATTAGCATGAACATCTATTTAAAATGCCATTCATTACTGAAACATTCCATGCTGAAATTCAGAGGACAGGGGAGAAATTACGAGAAAAACGAAAAAGGATTTGAAGTTCTCATTTTTTATGGAATAATCATAATAATATTCAATATAATTTTACGACAATCACTTATTTACTGAACCAGTCAATGTTGAAATTAAGAGAACAAGAAAAAATCGAAAGAAATAAAAAGGAAAATGAAGTTTTCATTTTTTATGGAATTTCTTCTCGCTCTGTTTAACACACTAGTAGAATTTGAGTTTTATGCTACATAAAGCCTAATCCTTCGTAACATCAATTATTTTAATTAAATGAAGATCGATAAGACTAATTTTCACTTGAATACCTAGAAAATGCATAATTGCCTTCTAATGGAAACTTATTTGTTGCATTTTTTTTTAATTTAATTAAAATCATTTCAAAGTGGATAATTTTCAATTTGAAACAATTAGGAGATAAAGTTTGAAATGCATTCTATATTGTCTCAAGCGAGAAAAAAAATTAATTTTAATTCTATTCTTTCTAAATTGCAACGTTTTTTTTTTATTATTATTATTTTATTTCCTATCGATGTAATAGTAGAAGTTTCTTTTTTTCAGTGAAAAATTCTTCTCTCTGTAAAACACGGTATTTTTTCTCTTTCAATTCTAAGAAAGAGTTATTATTTTATAATTTAATGTTTAATCTGTGTAATTTCATGCAAAGAAACCCTTTAATTTTTTAAAATATTTAAATTTTTAGACATTTAAATTTAGTTTTGGTCCCTCCTCCTAAAGTTTCAAAACTGCATAATTTGTTTCAATTTCCTGTTGGAAAAATTTAATAAATTAGCTAAATCACGCTTTATCTTGAAAACCGTTAACTTGTTGGGAATAAATATGATCTTTAACAATATTCCGAAAGTGATCAAATACTTTCATGCGATCTTTTGTGGCATTGCTTGAAAAAAAGACATTTTTAACATTAATTATAAAACTTTCTTTTAGAATTTACATGCGTTGAAAGATTATAAAAAGAATTATGTCTAAAACTCTTGTTAAAATATTTATCCCAAATGGAATTGTCGCAAATATCTAAATATGTTTGGGAGTTATTGTGCCCATAAAAGATTCTTTTTTAATTTATTATTTGTAAACCGAACTGAAATTCTACCATTTAGTTGAGAGACATATCATCGAACTAACACGCTATAATAGGCTGAAAAAAATACTTTTACAGTTTGATGATATTTTACATTGAGATCGTTGACATAAAAAATAATGGTTGAAATAAGTAGAATAGTTTTTGAATGATTTACATATTCCATACAGACACCAAGCTACCACTCCCTGCACCTAGAATATTAGTAAGTCCCGATCAGTTGGATGGGCGTGAATGGATAATAGAAAATAAGTTCTGTAGAAGATCCAGAGTGGCCTTATAAATGCATCCATAAAAAAGGAGCTTATACAGTATGACAAATATCATAGAAAATATAAAAGAATTATCATAAAGAAAAAAAAAATGCACAAAAAGAAAATATACATCAGATAATAAAATATACAATAATATCAAAAAAAAAAAGCGCAATGGGGTAATGAAAGCAATTACAAAAAGAGATGTATTTGAAGAACACAAAGATAATATAAAAAGGACAAGGAATATAAGCACAAGATGACTTGTTAGACCAGAACATAAATAGGCATGACAGAATAGCATTTCAGCATAGCATGAAGAATCTGTGACCTTCTTTATCAAAAAAATAATATATGTTTATTAGCAGTCTTCACAGCATTTCAAACATGTAAAAAAACACACATCACTACAGTCACAACGTTACACATCATACTGAATCATTGTCGATGTTCAAAATCATGTTATCTTCTCTCCGTTGCTAGGCAACGTTAGCAAAAGCAAATATATCGTTGCCACACTATTTATTTATAACCTTTAAGAAAAAGAATTAATGTAAACATTTCTTAAATTATCTTTACAGACATTTTAACTTTCTTATGATCAACGATTTTTTATCTATATTAATCTCTATTTTCTTGAAAATATTTTAATGAATTCCAACAAATATATATTTTTTCTGTTACGTTACGATATTACAACTAAATACATAACTAGAAGAACTATAAGTGCATACAAAAATAATCAGAAAAACTGTAATTAATGAATTTAATAGATATGAATTAATGAATATTAATGGCACAACAAATAGAAATCAAAATATCGGTTAAGTTTTCAATCAAATAGCTTGAAGAACTGGTGTTTTGTCATAAATGCGTAATTAGCAAAAGTGTCATAGATTAATGCGGTAAGAATGAAGTATTAAATGAGATTATGGCGGTAAAAAGTACTATCGGAAGTTTAAAATTACCTAAGCAATTAGTCGTTGACATTTTTGATAATATACACTGTGCGAAATATTCATCTGAAAACATAATAAGGCAAAAATCATTTCAAAGGTATTTTTTACATATTCTGTTGCTAATAAATAAACTTTTTATTTTTAAAGTCAAGAACTTCCTTCCATACCATTTGTTGAATAATTTAAAACGGCTGTGAGAGATATGACTATTCATCGTCAGGCATATTCATTTCAAAAATGAAGAAATTTCAAAAGCACTTGTTGCAGTATATTGAATATATCATTCTATACGAAGTTTGTAGAAGTTGAAATATTAGTAACATCCATTCTATGAGAAGTTCTTAAGAACTGAATATACTGTTTCAGGAAGTTTAGATTAGAGTATAACCTGTATCATCTGCAGAAGTTCGTAGGAAGTGATGCAAGAATAAAATATCCCATACACACAAAAGTTCGATAACTTCACATGGACAGCTTAAACTTTATCTAAAGTCTAAGATGGCATATTAAAGAGGAGCTTCAAAATTAAAAAGTTTCAATTTCATTTCATGTACTTCCTATTATCCAGAACATTCGTATTGACAAGATCGGAAAGAATAAAGGGAATAAATAGAAATACATTTGGCTTTGTTCTAAGAAGAGATTCAAAATATTTGATAGGGATTTTCCACCTATTTACTTGCAATCAAATTTTTGAACCAGCAAATGCTCAGATATTTACGAGATTCGAGTTTGAAACTGATAACTGTTTTTTCTGACTTTTTTTTTCTAAAGTAATTTGTCTTCAAGTCCATCTTACTGGATAGTACGAAGTTCCTCTTTATAAAATGAGATCAAAATATAAGGGAAAGTTTTAGCAATTTTTCAGTTTGGTTTTGATATCCTAAAAGAAAAATAGTTTCAATCCTGACAGACACTAAGCACGGCATATATTGTGCAAGATTTAGAAACTTTAAGGGTCGTTACGCTTTTTATGTATGAATGAGAAAGAAGAGATATTTAAGTTTTTACGGAGAATGGGTCTGGAAAGATTAAATTTACACTGACGTTTTTGAGACGAGGTTTGATTTTAAACATTCAAACGATCGCATTTCGAAGTTTGAGTAGGGAAAAAAAATAGTTGATTTTCACTCTGTATTCTGATCCTGCTGAATGATGTGAGATAATAAAATATAAATAAAAATTAGATAAAATAGAACGCATTCTATTACATAAAGTGTATAAAATTCGATTCTGACATAATGGAGGAAAACAAAATTTAATTTTCTTAAAGAGGATTATTTATTAATATTATTTATGAATTCAAATTTTTTTATATTTATTTTTTATCAGATTGTTTAGTTAAATTAACGTATAGACATGAATATTCACGTCCTATCTATACTAAGTTAAATGATATGCAGGAAATTTTTTGAAATATCTTTTTCAAGACCATTAAAAAGACTTAGTTTATTAATATGTGATTATATATATATAATATATATATGAATGATAAACTAAGTTCTTTTTAATCGATCTTAAGAAAAAAAATTTCGATAAGAACTTGGTTTATTAATATGTGATTATATATATATATATATATATATATATATATATATATATATACATATGAATATTTTAATTTTTAACTTTCTAAATAATCTGGCGATACATGTTTTAAATACTTCCTACTTTCAGCATAATTAACGCACTTTGGCTTTCCTTTTCCGTCCACGAGGTTCTAAAATTCCTATTCTGGTTGCTTAAGCGTTCTGCTGCGCATTCATTTCTCCCTTTTTTCACGCCAGCATAAGAAACTTTTGTAACAACACTTGCCGCTCAGGGCGTAAACTTCTAAATTCTGGTCATGGGGAGCTGCATAAATTAAATACTTTACTTATGAAGAGAAATAGCATACAGTACCTAAATAAAAGAAAATTTAAACAAATATCGTCTCTTCCTTATTGATGGACTGCCTTTCACCTTTTTTTTAAACCTGCTCTTTCTGTATATCGACCCTTCATCTCATTTCCAGCACTCCATCATCAATAATAGCCATCATTTCCTTAGAAATCCTTATTATTAAAAAAAAATGGATGTAATTTCACTAAGCATATTTTTTCTGTTCTGCAATTAAGTGCAAATTGCTCCTTAGTTACTTACCCTAAAATACATCACAGAAATGAAGAAAAATACAGTAAGGAAAAGAATTCTCTCACTATAAAATCTTTTCTAAAAAAATTCTTTCACAAATAGGTCAGACTTCGCAAATAAAGGATTGTGCTTTTTTGCATTAAAAAAAATTGTGAGATATTTGCCCCTATTGCTTTTGCATTAAAGTTAGTTAAACACATTTTTCCTCTTCTTTTTAAGCTATTATCTTTCGTTACGCGTTGCTAGATTGGGCAGCTGATAATTTTTGTTTGTTTTTTTATAACTTGTTGATTTGGTTTTTCATCAATCTCAGGCTTACTCCCTGACTGTCACTTCCGACAAGCGCTCGTTTGCGAGAAGATTTTCATAACAAAACGCAGATGTAAAATCAAACCTTCTAGGTCAATGTGGAAAGGAATCCACACTCATAAATTCAGTTTGCTTTTTATTTTCCAAGTGTATTAATTATGCTTTAATTTCATGTTTGGCTTAACACTTTGGAAGCAGAAACAAAAATACGATTATTTTATTTTATTTATTTATTTATTTACTTATTTTTTCGAATTACCAACACCAAAATCTTAATTCAAGAATCGTACCAGTTTAGATAAGTTGGATACGTTAGTAAATGTCTGCAGAATAAGTTCATTTTTTTCTTTTATGGTATGTACAACATTGTATAGAGCAGAGCACATTTAGTTTGTCTTTTTTTTAAAGCATTGATTCGTATACCGCACTTACAAGTTGTTAAATATCTTTTGAAGCTATTTCCGTTTAAAATTACAACTGAACTTCAGATGACGAGGACGACACCCTGAGCGACAACTACATTCATACTTCCGCACCATAGCAGGAGATGACTCAAGACGTTAGATTTAGCGGGCATCAGGCAATATAAAACGCTGTATCTTCAGATGGAATCGGGTTTCGAACCTTTAACTCTACGACTCGAAATAAGACCCTCACCACTACATACTTGTATTTACGGGGAGCAAATTAACGACTTACAAGTGCAAGATTACACCCCACTGGACTTATTAAAATGGTTTCAGAGAGACAATAATTGCATGCAAGGATTGACAATGCAATGAACGCAAAATTCTAAACACAAAGAGATACAAAATAAACAATATACAAGGAAAATAAAACGAGATACAAGAGCAGGCAAATGCTACTAATAATAAAGGTGTGTGTGTATTTATTATTATTGTGTGTGTGTGTGTGACAGATGATATCTGACAAATGATCATGTTGACGCTGTCTATAGTGTGAACTCTGGACCTAGAAGGTACAAAGGGAGGTGGCACAATCACACTTTGGAAAGGGCAGAATATACGCCGGAACCTCACCACTACATACTTGTATTCTACGTAAAGAGCAGATTAACATTTCACATACAGACAGAACGCTTGCCCATGTCCCGTACCTGAAGCCATTACCGATAAATTTGGCACATTTACATACACAGAATTGAGAACCTTAAGTGCATGGTACAGGCACTGAATTCATTTAAATAATAAGGGTAATGGTGTACAAGGAAATTATTGACAATGCAATAAAAGACGCAGCATAGACAAAACACGAACAATACAAAATAAATAAAGCACAAAGAATACAAAACAAGCAATGAACAAGGAAAACAAAAAAGGAAGACAAACCAAACATACATAATAACGCAAGCGCAGACAATACATAGAAAAGAAACAGGGAAAAACCGCAAAACATTACTACAAAAGCAACGCTTACAAAATCAATCCTTAAAATTAATATTAATTGTTTAGAAATAGAATAAAATAGCACTGGAAATAAAGCGTAAAATGCTTTTTTTTTTTTTTTTTTGAATATATAAGAATAAAATACTTTTTAAACCAACTTAAAATAAGACCCAAAAACACGTTTACTAGGAACAAGCAAGATGAATAACCTCTTCCTTAAGTCATCAGCCGATATGTGACCAGATGACAAACTTTCAATGTTTGCCGCATCGCGTTGGTCTAGTTATAAGGTCTCGGCTGGAGGGTTCCAGGTTCGAAATCCGATTCCACTGAAGATCCATTGTTTATATGGCCCTGCTGCACGTTAAATCATACGTTAGAGCCAAACGTCATCCAGTTAGTGTGGTGGTTTTGGGGAGAGGGAATGGAACAGGTCGCGGAATGTTGTTCTCATCATCTGATCACTGATTCAAATTATGAGATCTTCCCCCAAAGCCCAGCCTTCGTGGTGCTTCAAAACAAGACGCATAAAATAACTGAAGCTAAAACTTGTAATGATTGCATATCTGTTTTAGAAATTTGATAACATTTTCGATCTTTGAGCCAATATACCTTTACCTTTTATGAGCAGTTAGACAGAAACAAATTTCTGTTAAGTGAAACGAGGATAGACAGTTGGTTCGAAGTCAAACTCTGTGTGGTTTCTATAGCACATTAAAACTTCAAGCAAGAAGTTCTTCGTAAGGGACAACGACTTTAAACCTCGAAAATTTTGATTTTATGAAAAATATGTATTGATTTCCCTGTCTTTTTGACAATGTTAAATCTCCGCGATTAAAAAAAATCTCCACATGATTATGAAAGTAGAAGGAAAATTCCAGCTCTTCTGACCGTATCAAGCATTGAAAATGGCTCATCCCGTATAAGCCTATAATACTCAGGAATGTGTTTTTTGATAATGCGCGCCGATATCTCAAGAACGGTGATATTTTTATAAATTTTTTACTGTGAATAATAATATTTTAACAGCTTGTTCTACGAACTGAGCCACATTTTTGTACATATTTCACCAAAGAAGTTTTTTGGGGTTTAGAGAAGTTCAAATTTTTACTATTTTTAGCATTTTTATTTTAAATTGGTATATAAAATAAAAATTAAATTTAAATGTTAATAAATTGTGGTTCAGTTTCTTAAACAGAATGTTTGGATTAGTTAAATAGAAATTAAATTTAAATGTTAATAAATTATTATTCAGTTTCTTAAACAGAATGTTTGGATTACTTAAATAGAAATTAAATTTGAATGTTAATAAATTGTGGTTCAGTTTATTAAACAGAATGTTTGGATTACTTAAATTCCAAAATATTGTGTTTCGATAAATATTTTATCCGTAATCTTTCGCGCAAGGTGACTATCTCATTTTTTCTCCAAAAATTATGCCCATATTTATTACTCTCAAATATTGAAAATAAGTGTACTATAAGAGAAAAAACAGATATTTTTCTAGAACAAAAAATGAGTTTGTGAATTCCATTGTTTCAGAGATTTAATGTATCGAATTTGACAGTTTTCCATCATTTTTTCGAGGTTTAAGAGTCGTATGTCCCCATAAACATTACCATGACATTGAAGCAAGTCCAATTACATTTCAGAGAACTTAATCTTTTTAAATGAGTGAGACACTAAAAAAAACGTTGCTTAAATTTCCTAACTTCCTTATCCTAAAACCGTTAGAATTAGACATTGCTTTCTAATAATGGTGGAACAAAGACGACGCAGTTCATTATTAAGCAGTTCACGAATTCGACATTCTCACATTAGATTAAGCCTTAAAGCAAAACAGGAACCCTAGAGCAATAGAAAACGAACATATTAGTCAGTTTAAGAACATGAAATCCCTTGTTCTGACTATTTACAAGCGAACACCATTGCATCACGTTGTCTTCCGACGAACAGTTGTTGTTCTTAGAAAGAAAAAAAATGGCTGAATGCAAACATGACTTCATTAGGAAAATGAGAGAAAGATTAGGGATTGATTTTCCACACGTTTTCTGTCTAAATTCAAAATCGTGCTCGGAATAAGATTCGTTTTGGGCTTGAATAATGTAGCTAATTAATTTTAGGATTTGGAACAAGAAATTTCTTTCAGCGTGTGCTGTAGTCAATTTTTGAGAGCGACTTCTTTGTTGGACAGTCTTTATTCTAGTTAGAATCTTTATTTTCATAGCGCTAAATTCTAAATGTTAACGAAGTTTCTTATGTATTCGCTGTTAATTCTTGATGAGGTGAATTTGGAATATGCGACGTATATGCAATTAGGATGTAGAATGAAATGAATTAACGCTTACTGGTTGTGATATTTGTAAATTATAAAAAAGCATTTTATGTGATTAATATCCATTCTAAGTTACATGCAGTTCGTATGAAAATATAATGACGTCATAAAATATAATCTACTTTAAAAAGAAATTGATAAAACCCAAAAAAAAGCCGTTTACCACGTGTATATATGATAAAGTGAAATAGAAATATAATGGTAACGCTATTTTTGTGAAAGTTTACAGACTACGACAATTTATCTGAAACCATCAGTTGATTTAAAGTTTCAAAATCTTTTTCATATATATCTCTGTGCTATCAGAAGTTTTTAATTTTAGTAATTGATGAAAAATTAATTTTAGGAGTTCATGCAATTTCAGATAATTTAAATTTACTTTCAGTAATTAAGGTATTTATAATTACGTTACGTTATGTTATGTTATGTTATGTTATGTTATGTTATGTTATGTTATGTTATGTTATGTTATGTTATGTTATGTTATGTTATGTTATGTTATGTTATGTTATGTTACGTTATGTATGACTAGCATAAATGCATAACTGTATGGCGAGGGAGCGAAGCGAGCAGGAGGTGATACGACCCCCCGCCGGAGTGGTACGGAAGTTTGAAGAAGGGGTGCCAGCTCATGTGTCTCCTGACGAGGTCCGTCCCAAAATAGTCCTCTTGTTGGTTCAAAATGGGACATTAATACAACTAAACTAAACCATTTCTCACATCAATCAAATCACTTCGGTTCAATTTTACGTTAGTATAGGTGGCGCTGCGTTACCGCATCCAAGCGAAAGAGGTGTTCAAAACGCATATTCGGCATTCTTAATCACATTACGGCGCAAAAATCACGCCAAATTTTTTGTTACCTAAATTTTATAACATATAATTTCCAATTATATCAAACATTTTGCCCTAGAAGTTAATCTCTAATTTTAATAATTGTTTTAAAATATTTTTTGGCATAATTTACAACAATACTTTCCATTGTTGCAACGCAACTCAAACCATTTTCATTGTTTAAACAAATTTTTGATTGCATATTTCTTTTTCATTGTTGTAATTTCAGATAATATCAAAATACATTTTGCTTTCATAATCTATTTCATCAAAATGTTTGTGCAATCTGTAAACCAAGTTCTCCGAGATATTACTTTGTTTACATTGGTATCGATAGTCTATCCTGTTTCTTAAACATCGATAGACTATCGATACTTTCGAAGCCAAGTCTATAGTATCGAATTTTCAGAACTATCGGCTGAAGCAATCGATAGTATCGATAGTTTTCCCACGGGCAATACTATCGATAGGCGCATTTCAGTCGATAGTTTTAAAACTATCCACTGGAACTATCGATAGTTTCTAAACTATCGACAGGAACAATCAACTGGAAATATCGATAGTAACGATAGTTTCTATACTATCGACTGAAAGTGCGCCAATCGATAGTATTGCCAGGGAGAAAACAATCGATGCTATAGATTTTATCGATAGTTAATATAGTTTAGATAGATAACTATAGTTTGAAAAAACTATCGACTGCACTATCGATAGTTGATCTATCGATGTTTAAGGAACACTAGCTTGCATTAAGAAATATATCCAGTAAGCTGAATGGGGGGTTATGGTTGCTATGTTTTCATTCTTTCCTCAGCATGTTTTAATTCAACTAACATGCCAACAGACGCGGCCATAAAATGTGTCGCGTCATTTTAACGTTGAAATCAAATGCATATTTTACGAGAGGAATAAGAAGGTGAAGAGTGTGCCGACAATAACGAATTAAAGGTTACATGACATGGTTAGCTATTCGACTCCATTAGGAACAAGCGTTTTGCACGTATTTTTCCGTTTCTCATTTTTAGTTCAAATGCAGATAATTCATGTTTTTATCTATAATTAATTAAACTACCATGGATAAAATATTCTTAAGATATCAGAGACTTGATTAAACGCAAAAAAAAATCCAATTATTCGCATTAAAATTACATTTTTAAGACTTTAAAGCTAGTACATCAAAATAGCAAACCACTCAGAGGGTTAAACAATGAACAGAAGAGTTCGAAGGTCGCTAACAGCTCAACAGCATCACTTTTATAAAATTAAGCTTTGCAGTCAACTCCCGCTTCTACCAAAAAGTTACAACAATAGATGTAACGTTGTTAAAAATAAAAATTCACTGCAATCAATTCAGTTCTGTTTCAAGTTTCAGTTTTAACAATGTTTTTTTTATATTATTTGAAAGATGTGTTATCGAGATTCATTGAAGAATGTGCCCATTCACTTCAACAATGTATTATCGAGATGCGTCCTCGCAGAGCGACTATAAAAGTGCCTCCAACTGCATCTGTCATCATTCCTTAACATCCCTCTGTTTTCGCCGTTCGGTTTCTTAAGGTACCCTTCAAGGCATTACGGGAGGATCTCGGGGAGGGAGGGAACGAGGAGCCAGTGAGTTAAAACTCGCATTAATCGTTAGGTGAGCTCCTCTTTCTTACAATCTATTAACTAACCCCCTATCCTGCCATGGGTTTTAAAAGTACTTGTGTGCTTAATCGTTAGGTAAGATTTTCGGAAGGTACATAAATTAGCTTGCGTTGGAGCAGAGGTCTCAGTCGAGCCCTTGGCTCTTGATAAATTCCAGTCCACTGCTGCCCCAGGAAAGCCTGGGGGAGAAGTATGTGACCGTCCTAACCATTAGACGGGTCTGTCACTAGCCTTTAGCTCTCGAGGAGCTGGCTTAGGAGAATTCCAGTTTAATTCTGTCCACCGCTTCATGACTGGAGAAGACTGTACGACGTCCTCAACCTCTAAGATGTCGTTGGGATAGAAAATTGTACGTTTTACGTTATTTTTAACCCTTATCACATCCTAAACTAACTCTTATCTTTCCTTGTAAAACGTTTATTTTCAAGCCTTTATCATTCCTAACACACTCATTTTTTCCTTTAGAAACGTTATTTTTAACCTTTATCTATTCCTTAACTATCTTTATTTTCTTTGTAAACATGTTATTTTCAACCTTATCTATTCCTTAACTAACCCATTTTCCCTTTGTGAAACGCTTATTTTTTGAACATTTTATCTATTCCTTAAACTCAACTCATTTTCCCATCCGTAAAACATTTTTTAACCTTTATCTTTCTTAACTATGTCTTATTTAAAAAAGTCCCTTGTAAAAAAAAATTTCTATTTGGCTCAATCGTTAGGTGAGATCCTTCCCTTAGAGGCGCCTGTGAGCTCCTGTTGTTGGAAAATTCGGCGAGCACCCCATCGAATGTTCATCCTAACGATGTAAGCTTACACTGTAAAGATTATCTTTCAGGTAATCTTTACGTGATGTTAAACTAATCACAGGTGAGAGTTCGTAAATGTGCACATTAGCGTTCAGGGTTCCCGAATCGAAGAACAAATTACGTGAACAAGTTCTCTTGCATACAAATTTCTACAGAATTTTAACAAGTTCTCTGATGCCTTTCGTATTCTAACCTCAGTGTTTCAAAATGTATAACTTTTAATACATGATGTGTTTTTATTTTGCCTTTTACACGCGATATCTAACTTTAAAATTTTTATGCGTTTTAATCTCCGTGTTCTTATGTATTCGACCAATATCTTGTTAATGTGTTTTCTAAGTTTGCGTTTAATTTTTGTACTCTGCTTCAGGCGATCGCTTGCAATTGATTTATCTCCATGAGGTATTTTCTTCTTTAAACTTTTAAACTCTTTATGCGTTTTAAGGATTTGAGCTTGTGTGTGTTGACATTTTAATCCTGCCTTTTGAAATGGTCTTTTGATGATTTTAAATTTTAAAAATACGACTTTAGAATCATAATGTTTTAATCTTTTTTTTGTGATTGTGTGTATATTGGTTTTAATTATATACTAGCTGCGGACATGAAGCTTGCACGGACAATCTTAATAATAGGATTGCAGGGAAGGAGTCATGAGGCCTTGGGATCATATTTTTCATATGTCCCTGGCTCCGTTTTTTCAACAAATATTGTCACTACTTTCCCCAACAAATGTAAATATTCTTTCAACTCAGTCTTTTATTCACTAATCTTTCATATGCCAGCCTCCAGTTTATTCTTCTTATTGTCGCTATATTTTATTTTCGCTGTCGGTTATGTTTTTATTGTCGCTAACGTTTACGTTCCTCAAACATTTCCTTTGAATCCTATATTGTTAATTAAAATTTTTAAATCCAACATTTTAATTACACTTTATAGTTACATAACCCAGCTTTCTCGGAATCACATTTTTCATGTGCCTGTCTCTGTTTTTTTTTCCTCGTACATATTATAACCACAGCTTCCCCAAAAAACGTAACTGTTTTTGAATCCTCTCTTGCTTGGTTGTCTAAACTTATTCTAACCTTTTACTACCTTAAAACAGTTTGTGAAATGAATAGAAAACGCGAAATTATAATGCTTATAAATGTATAAGATGATCATGACTATGTTGTGAAAAGAAAAAATAAAACGAAATAAACAGAAGAATAAACAATTTAAAAGTACACTAAACTGATAAATTAAAACACCAGAAATATATATTTTCCTTGCCCGTAATTGAATAATAATGAAAAAAAAACTGATAAAAATGAATTTAATATTTCCCCAACAAACGTAAATGTTACGTGAAACACCGTACGTCAAAAAAAGAAAGAAGAAAATGCGGAAAACGATTTTGTCTGGTGTTAATAATCCAAACACAGAAGCTCGTTCAAAAAAAAAAATACCAAATTCCGTTAAGAAATAAAAAAAATGCAACACCTAATGTGAAAGCTAATAATGGGGGAAAAAGAAACCGCCTTGAATGTTCACCATGCTGCCAATAGATGGTAGCAGTCAATTTTAATCATTTTGACGTTTTTTAATTAATATCTTTTTTAACTTTCTTTGATTATTTTTCCATCTTTTGGTTCTTCGGCATGCAAGTTTCTAGGATTCAGTGGTTCGTGAGAGCTGACATACATCTACGTCTGTTGATGTTCGAATTTTAATAGGATATATGATTAAATGTTTTCTATAATGGCTATCTCTTATAATGCCTCATTCCTTTGAGGTCGTGACACGCTCTTGTCTTTTACCAATACCATTCCTTTGTTCTTCTAAATTTCTTGTTGCTTTCTCTCCTGGTTACGTTTTGCCATGTTCTGACTAATCGGCTATTTCTTTGACTCTTCTGTTTTCTTCTGTTTCTCATCCCGCGTTGTGCCATGTGTGACAACTCTATTTCTGTTGTTCTTCGGTTCTTCCTGCTCTTCTCTTCTAGCACGTTGTGCCATTACTGTCAATAGGCTATTAATTTGTTCTTCTTCCATGCCAGTACTTTTTGCCAAGGTTGAAAATAGGCCGTTTCTTTCTTCAGTGAGTTTCAGCAACTCTCCTTTCACGTTCATAATTCGCTCGTGCTGTCACGGCATCATCCCTGTAAACTCCTCTCTTTTTTCTTTTATGCATCGGAAAAAGCGTGATGAACAAACCAAAAATAGTAACTTCTAAATATCAGCTTAAAATAGAAGCTTCCACAAATATTTAAACTTATCAAATCAAATGAATAATGATTAAAATCACCAAAATAACTAATCTATATCTTTCGGCACTGTAACCTTTACAGGAACAAAAGACGCCCTTGTAAATTGTTGTGATTCTGTTCACGTACAAATATCACAGGACAAAAGAAAAAATTTATACACTCCAAAATGCATTTTTATTTCATGTCACGTACTTTTTTATTGTTATTAAACAATGTTCTTTAAAGTAAACGACTTCAACAATAAAATAAATTTTGAATTGCGCTGTAATAATGAAAAGTATTATGTTATAAAGTATCGAAACAATGAAAGCATTGTTTCAATTAGTTTTAATTCATATCTTTTCATAATTAAAATCTGGAATATAAATGGCCGAAACGGCTTCCCTGGATTTCCCTCATCTTTTGGTACTTTCCGCGCGTTCTCCAGTTCGGCGGTTCGTGAGAATAGAAGGTTTACATACATATCAATACTACATCGTTTGTCTTCTTCGAATTTTAATAAGAGTGAATGAGTTTTGCAAATTTTTTATTATTTTTACTATTATGATTTTTTATATAGTAGAGCCTCATAATCAAAATTCCGGTTAATCCGAACCGATTTTATTTTCGAAAATTATATGTAATTGAAAAGATTTAAATTATACATACTAAAAAGTAAAAAAGTACTTTTCAACTTGCATAATTTTATACACATTGAAGAAATATGCAATTCGCCGTAATATAAGGATCACTTTACATGGCACATCCATTATTCTAATGAAAGAGGAGAAATTTCTCTTTCCATTGCTTTTAATCAAAGAATTCAAAATAATGTGAGTACTTATAACTTACATTTTTTTTTAGCACACATTTTTTCTTTTCTATTTTTATCGATTTTGGTATCCGAATTTTTGAGGTAATCGAACGACACGTCCCAATTAGTTCGGATTAGCGGGGTTCTACTGTATTTCACAACTTTTATATTCTCAGTGTTCAACTTTTTTATTTTCTAGTGCATTTTTTTAATGTCGTTGTGATTCATCATTCTGACACTTATTTTTGTTTTTTTTGTAGTTTATGGCACTCTGTAAATGGAGTAATCTCTGTTAGTAGCTTTTCTTTAAATAAATAATTTACACTTCGAAAACGATAAATGAAGACATTTCAATTCTCAAAAACTCTCAAGTTAAACTTCTGAGCAAAACACCCTGCCGATATTCTGATTTTAATTCTTCTGGCTGGAGAGGGTAACGCCCATCTTGATCTGATTGGTGATTAGACCAGTTAAATGAATTAATTTTTAATAAGCCTTAAAATTCTTAGAAAAACGTTTTAGTAGAATTATTAAATAATGTTAAAATGCGCAAAAAAAATATATATTCTAGTAGTGTTCATCTGTAATATTTCTTTTCACGAAGTTTGATTAGCATGAACATCTATTTAAAATACCATGTCATAACTGAATTTCATGCTGACAATTCAGAAAACAGGGGAAAAATTGAGAGAAACGAAAAGGAATTGAAGTTCTCTTTTTTTATGGAAAAATTATAATAATATTAATATAATTTTACGAAAGTCACTTATTTACTAGACAGTCAATGTTGAAATTCAGAGAGAAAAAATCGAAAGAAATAAAAGGAAAATGAAGTTTCATTTTTTATGGAATTCTTCTCGCTCTGTTTAACACACTAGTAGAATTTGGTTTTATACACATAAAGCCTAATCCTTCGTAACATTAATTATTTTCATTAAATGAAGATCGATAAGACTAATTTTCACTTGAATACCTAGAAAATGCATAATTGCCTTCTCATGGAAACTTGTTTGCTGCAATTTTTTAAATTATTAATTAATTAATTAAATGAAGATCGATAAATAATTTCATGAATAGAAATAATGCCTTCCGATTTTTGGCAATTTTTTATATTAACATAGTGATATTACTGAAACAATTAGGAAGTATTAAGTTTTAAATGCATTCTATATTGTCTCAAGCGAGAAAATAATTAATTTTAATTCTATTCTCTAATGCAACGTTTTTTTTTATTTTATTTCCTATCGAATGTCGCAAGTAAGTTTCATTTTTTCAGTGAGAAAAATTCTTCTCTCTAGTAAAACACATTACTTTTCCTCTTTCAATTCTAAAGAGTTATTTTTTTATAGTTAATGTTTAATCTGTATGTCAATTTCATGCAAAGAAATCCCTTTAATTTTTAAAATATTAAATTTTTAGACATTAGATTTGGTTTTCGGTCCCCCGTCTCTAAGTTCAAAACTGCATAATTTGTTTCAATTTCTGTTGCGAAAAGAATTTAATATAACTAAATCACACTTTATCTTTGAAAACCGTTAACTTGTTTGGAATAAAATATGATCTTTATTTATCGAACAGTGATCAAATACTTTCATTGCGATCTTTTGTGGCATTGCTTGAAAAAAGACATTTTTACATTAATTATACAAAACTTTCTTTAGGGAATTACATTACGTTGAAAGAATATAAAAAATTATGTCTAAAACTCTTGTTAAAATATGTATCCAAATGGAATTGTCAAAATATCTAAATATGTTTGGGAGTTATTTCCCATAAAGATTCTTTTATTAGGTATTTATACCGAACTCAAAGTTCTGCCATTGAGTTCTGAGGACATATATCACTTACAACACACTATAGATCTGAAAAAGCTACTTTTATAGTTTGAGTATATTTTCGTGGATCGTTAAACAATAAAATAATGGTTGAAATAAGTGAAGACAGTTTTTGAAGTTACACTAAGTTCCATACTCTAGCATTAGAACACCACTCCGCACCACTAAGTCATTTGCTAATTCACAGTCAGTTGGATGGGTAGCAGGTGAAAATAAGTGTTGTTGAAGATTCAGGATAAGCTATCAAATGCATCCATGAAAGGGAGCTAGTCAGTATGACAAATATCATTGAAAATATAAAAAATTATATAGCAAAAGAAAAAAAATGACAAAAAGAAAATATATACGTAAATAAAAGTATAAAAATATGCAATCAAACAAAAGTACAATGGGGGTAATAAAAGACAATTACAAAAAAATGTATTTACAGACACAAAATAATATAAAACGAGACAAGAATAAGCACAACAGATGGACTTGTTACGCGCAGAATATAAATGGAATACGAATGCATTCATCATAGCAGAAGAATTGTGGAGCCCATCTTTATCAAAATAATATATGTTTATTGGACGTCTTCCCACAGCACAAACATGTAAAACAAACACATGCATACTACATCACAAACGTTACACTCACTCTGACATCAATTCATGTTCAAATCATGTTATCCTTCTCGTTGCTGAGCAACCATTAGCAAAAAAGAATATATCGGCCACACTATTTTTTAACCTTTGAGAAAAGGAATTAATAAAGATTTTTTATAATTGATTTCTTTTACAGAAAATACTTTTTAAATTAATTTCTTTTATGATCGAACGATTTTTTTTATCTAATTAAATTTTATTTTCCGTTAAATATTTATATAATTCAAAAAATATATATTTTTTTATGTTACGTTACGAATATTACAACATAAACACAACTGAAAAGAACTACAATGCATACAAAAATAATCAGAAAATGTTATAATAAATGTTAGATAATAATAATTTGAAAATAGAAGTCCAATGGTCCTAACAAAAATGATGAAATCAAAAAATCGGTTAGCTTTTCTAATCAAGATGCTTGAAGAACTAATTATTGTCATGAATATGGCGAATAATGTTAGAAAGATGGTCATGAAGCGGGTAATGCGTAAGTTTTAAATGGGAAGATTTTGAAAAGAGCTTCGTAACAACAATTAGTATTGACTTTGATAATATACTTGCGAAATACATCTGAAAAAATAAGAGAAAAATCATTCAAGGTATTTTTACCTCAATATTCTGTTTAAGAAATAAACTTTTATTTTAAGTCAGAACTTCCTTCCATACCATTGTTGAATAATTTAAAACTAGCTGTAAGAATGACTATTCATCGAGGCATATCATATTCAATAAAATAAGAAATTTCAAAAGCACTTTGTTTGCGTAGTATTATAATATCCATTCTCATACGAAAGTTTGTCAGAAGTTA
>BGPR01012874.1:8695-13695 GCA_013235015.1 Araneus ventricosus | reverse complement strand
ATTCAAAATCGTGCTCGGAATAAGGTTCGTTTTGGGCTTGAATAATGTATGATAATTAATTTGGATTTGGAACAAGAAATTTCTTTCAGCGTGCTGTAGTAAATTTTTCGAGACGACTTCGTTGTGGACAGTCTTTCATAGTTATCTTTATTTTCGAGCGCTAATTTAAATGTTAATGAATTTTCTTATGTATTCGCTGTTAATTCTTGATGAGGTGAATTTGGAATATGCGACGTATATGCAATTAGGATGTAGAATGAAATGAATTAACGCTTACTGGTTGTGATATTTGTAAATTATAAAAAAGCATTTTATGTGATTAATATCCATTCTAAGTTACATGCAGTTCGTATGAAAATATAATGACGTCATAAAAATATAATCTACTTTAAAAGAAATTGATAAAACCAAAAAAAAAGCCGTTTACCAGTGTATATATGATAAAGTGAAATAAATATAATGGTAACGCTTATTTTTGTGAAAGTTTACAGACTACGACAATTTATCTGAAACCATCAGTTGTTTAAAGTTTCAAAATCTTTTTCATATATATCTCTGTGCTATCAGAAGTTTTAATTTTAGTAATTGATGAAAATTAATTTTAGGAGTTCATGCAATTTCAGATAATTTAAATTTACTTTTCAGTAACTATTTATAATTACGTTACGTTACGTTACGTTATGTTATGTTCGTTCTATGTTATGTTAGACTAGTTAGTTAGTTAGTTACGTTATGTTATGTTATGTTAGTGTTATGTTATGTTATGTTATGTTATGTTATGTTATGTTATGTTATGTTATGTTATGTTATGTTATGTTATGTTATGTTATGTTATGTATGTTATGTTACGTTATGTATGACTAGCATAAATGCATAACTGTATGCGAGGGAGCGAAGCGAGCAGGGAGTACGACCCCGCCGGAGGTGGTACGAAGTTTGAAGAAGGGGTGCCACTCATGTGTCTCCTGACGAGGGTCAATCCCAAAATAGTCCCTCTTGTTGGTTCAAAATGGGACATTAATACAACTAAACTAAACCATTTCTCACATCAATCAAATCTTGGTTCCTTTTACGTTATAGGTGGCGCTCGTTACCGCATCCAAGCGAAAGAGGTGTTCAAAACGATATTCGGCATTCTTTATCACATTACGGCGCAAAAATCACCCAAATTTTTGTTACCTAAATTTTATAAATAATTTCCAATTATATCAATCATTTGCCCTAGAGTTAATCCTAATTTAATAATTGTTTTAAAATATTTTTTGGCATAATTTACAACAATACTTTCCATTGTTGCAACGCAACTCAAACCTTTTCATTGTTTAAACAATTTTGATTGATATTTCTTTTCATTGTTGTAATTTCAGATAATATCAAAATACATTTTGCTTTTCTCTATTTCATCAAAATGTTTGTCAATCTGTAACCAAGCTCTCCGAGATATTACTTTTGCTTGAAGGATCGATAGTCTATCCTGTTTCTTAAACATCGATAGACTATCTCATGCCAAGATCGATAGTATCGAATTTTGGAACTATCGCTGAAGAATCGATAGTATCGATAGTTTTCCCACGGGCAATACTATCGATAGGCACATTTCAGTCGATAGTTTTAAAACTATCCACTGAAATATCATGAGTATGATTTCACAAACTCGACAGGAACAATCACTGGAAATATCGATAGTACGATAGTTTCTAAACTATCGATTGAAAGTGCGCCAATCGATAGTATTGCCAGGAGAAAACAATCGATGCTATGATTTTATCGATAGTTAATATAGTTTAGATAGATATCCATAGTTTGAAAAACTATCGACTGCACTATCGATGATTTGATTATCGATGTTTAAGGACTAGCTTGCATTAAAAAATATCCAGTAAGCTGAATGGGGTTATGGTTGCTATGTTTTCATTTCTTTCCTCAGCATGTTTTAATTCAACTAACACTGCCAACAGACGCGGCCATAAAATGTGTCGTCATTTTAACGTTGAAATCAAATGCATATTTTACGAGAGAATAAGAAGGATGAAGAGTGTGCCGACAATAAGAATTAAGGTTACACATGCATGTTAGCTATTCGACTCCATTGGAAAAGGCGTTTTGCACGTATTTTCCGTTTCTCATTTTAGTTCAAACCAGATAATTCATGTTTTATCTATAATTAATTAAACTACCATGGATAAAATATTCTTAAGATATCAGAGACTTGATTAAACGCAAAAAAATCCAATATTCTATTAAAATTAATTTTAAGACTTTAAAGCTAGTACATCAAAATAGCAAACCACTCAGAGGGTTAAACAATGAACAGAAGAGTTCGAAGGTCGCTAACAGCTCAACAGCATCACTTTTATAATAAAGCTTTGCAGTCAACTCCCGCTTCTACCAAAGTTACAACAATAGATGTAACGTTGTTAAAAATAAAATTCACTGCAATCAGTTCTGTTTCAAGTTTCAGTTTTAACAATGTTTTTTATTATTTGAAAGATGTATTATCGAGATTCATTGAAGAATGTGCCCATTCATTTTCAACAATGTATTATCGAGATGCGTCCTCGCAGACGACTAAAAGTGCCTCAACTGCATCTGTCATCATTCTTAACATCCCTCTTTTTTCGCCGTTCGGTTTCTTAATACCCCTTCAAGGCATTACGGGAGGATCTCGGGGAGGAGGGAACGAGGCCAGTGAGTTAAAACTCCGCATTACGTTAGGTGAGTCCCCGTTTTCTTAACAATCTATTAATTCCTAACCCCTTATCTTGCCATGGGGTTTAAAAGTATGGCTTAATCGTTGGGTAGATTTCCGGAAGGTACAATTCTTGGTACCAGGGGCTCTGCTGTTGGAATTCAGCTGCCCTTGGCTGATGATAAATTCAGTCCACCGCCCCAGGGAAAGCCCTGGGGAGATAGTGACCGTCCCAACCATTAGGCAGGTCTGTCCTGGCCAGCTTCGAGGAGGCTGGTTGGAGAATTCAGTTTAATTCTGTCCACCGCTCCATGACTGGGAGAGGACTGTACGACGTCCTAACCTCTAAGATGTCGTTGGGATAGAAATTGGGTTTACGTTATTTTTTAACCTTATCATTCCTAAACTAATTTTATTTTTTCTTGTAAAACGTTATTTTCAACCTTTATCTATTCCTTAACTACTATTTTTCCCTTGTAAAACGTTATTTTTAACCTTTATCTATTCCTAATATTCTTATTTTCCCTTGTAAAACGTTATTTTTCAACCTTTATCTATTCACTTAACTCATTTTCCCTTGTAAAACGTTATTTTAACCTTTATCTATTCATAACCAACTCATTTTCCATCGTAAACATTTTTAACCTTTATCTATTCCTTAACTATGTCTTATTTAAAAAAGTCCTTGTAAAAAATTTGTGCTCTAATCGTTAGTGAGATCCTTCCTTAGAGCGCCTAGGAGGCTCCGTTGTTGGAAAATTCGTCGAGCACCCACGGAACGTTTCACAATCTTTACGTGATGTTAACTTTAATCGTTAGTGTGAGTTCGTAAATGCACTTTAAGGCGTTCAGGAGGCTCGGAATCGAAGAACAAATTACGTGAACAAGTTCTCTTTGTACAAATTTTACAGAATTTTAACAAGTTCTCTGATGCACTTACTTTTCATATGTCTCCTGGTGTTTAAAATGCTTATAACTTTTAAATACATGATGTGTTTTATTTTGCCTTTTCGCGACTGATATCTAACTTTTAAAATTTTTATCGTTTTAATCTCCTCCGTTTTCTTATGTATTGACCACTTGTTAATTGGTTTCTAAGTTTGGTTTAATTTTGTACTCTGCTTCAGGCTGACGTCTTGCAAGTGATTTTATCTCTCATGAGTATTTTCTTCTTAAACTTTTAAACTCTTATTTTTAAGGATTTGGAGTTGTGTGTTTTGACATTTAATCCTTGCCTTTTGAAATGGTCTTTTGATATTTTTAAATTTAAAAATACGACTTCAGAATCATAATTTTTTAATCTTTTTGTGATTGTGTATATTGGTTTTAATTATATATATTACAAAATTTTTATTATTTTATATTATGATTTTTTTTTATATAGTATAGCCTCGAACTATCCAAAAAAAATCAGTTGGTCCTGAAACCGATTTTATTTCTCGAAAAATTTATATGTAATTGTAGATCATACCTGAAAAGATTTAAATATACATACTAAAACAAAAAGTACTTTTCAACGCAGTAATTAATTTACATGATTAAGAAGCATATTTACCGCCGTAATATAAGGTCACTTCATTAGAGGGAGCACATCATTATTCTAATGAAAAGAGAAGAAATTCTCTTTCTATGTTTCAGTGTGAAATTCAAGAAATAATGGTACTGAGTATTAAACTTACATTTTTTTTAGCACACATTTTTCTTTTTCTAGTTTTATCAGGAATTTTGGGTAACTGAATTTTGGTGAACTAGAACAGTACGGTCCCATAGTTCGGATTAGCGGGGAGTTCTACTGTATACAACTTTTATATTCTAAGTGTTCACTTTTATTTTCTAGAGCATTTTTTTACATGTCTTGTGATTCACTCGTTCTGGCTTTTGATCTTGTGTTTTGTAGTTTATGGCACTAGTCAAATGGAGTAATCGCTGTAGTATGCTTTTCTTTTAAATAAATAAATAATTGTAACTTCAAGATAGGAATAAGTGAAGACATTTCAGTTACTTCAAAAACTCCCAAGTTAAAACTTCTGAGCAAACGTTTTTCCTGTCCGATATTCTGATTTTAATTCTTCATGGCTGAGGGTAACATAACAGTGTGATCTGATTGGTGATTAGACCAGTTAAATGAATTAATTTAATAAGTCCTTAAAATTGTTAGAAAAACGTTTCCAGTAGAATTATTGTATTAATAATGCCAAGTACACACAAAAATATATATTCTACTAGTGTTCATCTGTAATATTTCTTTTCACGAAAGATTTGATTAGCATGAACATCTATTTAAAATGCATTCATTACTGAAACATTCCAA
>BGPR01012873.1:7750-43426 GCA_013235015.1 Araneus ventricosus | reverse complement strand
AAAATTTGTGTTAAGAATTGCCTCAGATTGAGCTAGCATGAGGTGTGCTACATTCAACAAAATACAACGTACTTATAATTAAAGTTCGTCTATTCTAATGGCCATACAGCCAAACGAAACGAAAACCAAATTAAAAGTTAAAAAACAGGAAAAGAAAAATATATGAACAAATATAAAGAAAACCGTAAACTTTGGTCAATAAATGGTTCTGTGCCAGTATCTGTTGTGATCATTGCAAATGTTTTACTTCTCGATGTAAAGTTGGCTCGTTTGAGATCTTTTATTCAATTAAAAACGGTTATGAAATTCAAAATTTTACTAGATGTAGTAGAAGTGATTCGCTCATAAACACCGAAAAAAGGAAAGCACGAGAATGTGTATAAAACGGAATTTTAAACAAAAAATGAATCTTCGTTAAAAATTGAATGTAGGCAGTATTTTTAGTTTAGCTAAATTCCTTCAACTTTCCTTTAAAAAAAGAAAACACCTCAGGAAATAGACCAACTCCACTTTTTAACGAAAATTTAACATTTTTCATTTTTCTTTTACTTCTATTCTTTCTTTTTTTTGTTTTTACAGGAAGGGTCGCTATTTCTACACACTATTGAAATTTTGTTTCGTAGGAGCCATAGAACCGGCTCTAATGCCCTCTGAATGGGGGAATTTCTCATTATAAAACACTGTAGCTTATGCCGAATCGCTACATTATTAAACCTCGATAGTATTTGAGCCGTATTTTTATTTTTCAATTTAACAGCAGATGATTCATGTTTATATGGATAATTTCTAGAACTATCATGGATAAAATATTATTAAGATTTCAGAGACTTTATTAAACTCAATAAATATCCAGTTATTCATTTTGAAAGCTAATTTTTTAGATACTGAAGCTATTAGATGAAAATAATAAAACGCTTTGAGGGCTGAACCACCAACTGATCATCGCGCGATTTATGCGGTTTGGAAGTTGGATAATTTTCTGCTGCTTACCACTGTTACCATAGGTTAGAGTGTTTAACACTTATTATAGCGTTGGAAATAAATAACAATTCAATTAATTTCAAAAAGTATTTGGACCCATTTGAAGACGCTGCAAATTTTAAAAAAATCAAGAGTTCGAGGGTTAACATTACTTTGTCATCGTAGGATGGACGTGCAGCAAAAATTACTTCAACTTTTGCTGCCTATGGATTTAAAGACATAAATATCCTCATGCATTTCAAAATACTTTCCGGTTCTCTTAATTCACTGATAAAGTCAATCCTGCACTTTTATTCATCTCCTAACATGCATAGATTGTTCCTTTGATGAACTAATTATGTGTTAATATCTTCCAATTTTGCAGTTAGTATGAGCTATAGGGAATAGATAAATGATTGCGCATTAAATACATAAATATGACCATTAAAGTATGAATAAGATTTAGTTCCTTTATCCCTTACCCACACAGCACACCCTACTCCCAAGGACTTCCCCCTGTACGTACTTCACGGGAGGCTGCGGTATCCAAAGGAGGTCGCGGCGGCGCCAAAGCACGCTCAAAGGACGGTCACAGGAAATCGAATGTCCGCCTAAATTGATACTTTCTACGGCGCTACGATGTCCTTCACGGGAGGTAGTGCACATCTCTGAGATAGCCGACGCGGGAGGCTTTAATGATACAGGTCATGGGATGGAGGCTCGTTTGCGTTTTAAAGGACCATTTTCATAGGATTTTGCACAAGAATGCTAAAATGAATCTTATTTTTTTCAAAGAAATAAAAAAAATCTTAATTGATTTTAGCTGTTTTAATTTTGTCCTGTCTGTTTTTAAAATTAATATTAAATCGGCGCTAATTTGTTTACTCACGCATGAATTACTTACTCGAAGAATGTTTTCTTTTTAAATGTAATTGTTTTTTATAAACTTATTTTAAATGAAAAAAAAAACATTTTGTAAAGGTATTTAAATAGAAAAATTCCTTTGTAGTGATTAAGACTTGTATTTTAATATTGTGTATTATTAATATATTTCTGAATATGAGACAGTATAAAAAATTCCCTCATTGAAATTAAGTTCTTCATTTATTTAAAAAAAAACCACCTGGAGTGTCAAAGTTTATCGAAGATAATGCTCTTAGAGGTACTTTTACAAATTCGTAAATGGTTTTCAGAATTTATTGCAAAATTACATTCGTTGGGATATTTATTTATTTATTTCATCCAGAAAAAATGCAATAAATTTTTCGGCATACCTTTTTTAAAAATTTTGAAAATAGTTTTTCACGTTACTATTCCACAAAAAGAAAAAAAAAATACTTATTAATTATTTTTTTAAAATTGCGTATAAAAGTGTCAAAATTCTTACTCTACATTAAAAGTCTGAAAAATACCCGAAAAAATTTTAAAGAATTTAATTTGGATTGAATTAAAATCTTTACTTAATAAAGCTATACTTTTCATGAATTTCATATCGGACATTTGCAAAAAAAAATATCCTCAAATGCATTAAAAATTTGCAATATGAATTTGCAATTTCACACTATTTTTATTCAATAAGACTTTTGTGAATAACTTCACAAAAATTTAAATTTTTATAGCAATTTGAAATGTTCAGTTATATTAATTTGAATCAAAATTATTTTTGATGTGATGCCTTTTTATTTAAGCCGAAGAAACCTCACAGTTTCCACTCCAATTTACAGCTGTTTTTTTTTATATATATGTGTGCAATATAATGTTTTTATCTTGACACAAATTTACAATTTTGTCTGGCGCAGAATAGTCAACGTAATGGCTCTTGGACAGAAAAAACCCCAACAAACCATCCACTCTAATTTATTTTTGAAATTTCGAAACTAATATCAAAGAATTTAATAACATAACTAGCAACATTGTCGATTTGTTAAAATTGAGAACTAGAAAGTAATTTTGTAAAAAAAATTATTGATAGCGCCATTATTCTTTTCACAGTTGATGTTTAGATTATAAGATATCCTTTCTATGGCATATCATAGTTTCTGATTATGGATTTAGTTATTTTGAATTAAGAATTTTGGCAAAATTTACCCCACACTCTGTTTTCCTAACTTCAACACCACACCAACATAAAGATATACTTGACTCAAGAAAGATTTTACACTAGGCCTATATACATTCAATGTTTTTGACAATTTTCAATGTTATGTCATCTTTTAATATATTATTTATGTTATATTTTTCCATTGTTTTGTTGAAGCTATAAATAAAAAAAATTACATGATATATAAACGACTGCCTATCACCTATATTCAAATTTAAATAATGGAAAGTGCATGATACATAAAATGGCTAATTTATTTTGTAATTTTATTCTTGATTGAAACCCACAATAAATTTTCTGCATATTAGGTAGCATTATTTTAAAATTGCTCTCTGTAGTTCATATTTTAGTTTGTTGCCATGGTTCCATCTCGTTTCAAACATTTTTATACAAATTTAAGAAGATCTATTAACATGTTTTAAGCCGGTTACCACTGAAAGGCAATTCATTATTCTTCCTTAGTTTTTAAACCTGTTAAGCTACTGCTTTGAAAGACGAGTGCGCTCCCTTGACTTTCTTGTAGTATACTCCCAAATAACAACGTAATGTGTAGAGGTAAAAATTTATCAAGCCTTTTCATGTTGGCAGATCTTTTTTCAAAATTATACCAGACCTGGACCTGGTGTCCGATATACCCGACATCAACTTTGAACTGATCATATTAATTCAATATTTGACAAAACTACTGCTGTTTTTTTTTCATTAGATTCACGATTTTCTTATCAATATAATCGTTGTAAGAATTCTTTCGTTTCTGGCATGGATTCATTTCATTTTTTTCGTTTTACTAAAAAAACTCAAGAAAATAGTCGTTCTTCCCAAAATAGAGCTCGGTGGTGAATTGTGTTTTTCGAGTAATTTCTTGTTTTTAATCCTTTTTTATCATTTAAAAGGCTTCTGCAATATTTAATTATTCTTTGACCACCATTTTAAAGTGAAATTTGTGTGATCCTTAGACTTTTTTCAGTTGAAATATCCGGTATTTTCCGGATGCCGGACACGGAGTAACTTTTTTAATTTTTTATCTACAGGCTTGGAATTTCATTTATGTTTTAATTTTTTCAGTAGTACACCGTACGCGAAAGGAAAAAAAAAATCTAATTCATTATTTCTTAATTCCGACTGAAGGGGTTAAATCTAGAAGGAGGAGGCTTGTTTTGGTATTAAGACCTTATACTAAATTTCATTTATCTAAGTTCTTGTGTTTCTGTTTTATTGTATTGATTATACATACGGATAGATAAACAGTATACACGTTGACAGATTTTGTTCAAAAATTGATACAAATATACAGTTTTGGTATAAAGGCTATTTGCTAAATATCCATTTAGCTTTATTTCTATACAAAATAATGATAATTTCAATAGATTTGCTTATGCGAAATTTCGATTTCCAGAGAATATATGAATCAAATTAGCGTTGAAAGTGAGGTGTAGGCTTACTTCATCAATTGCCCTATAGTTCTTATAACAGCATAAAATGCTGCTTTGAAGCAGTAAATATGAAACTAAAGTTTCATTGTTTCAAAGAAATTATTTAACTGCTATTTTTTTCCGAATTTCCAGACATTTACTCGTATTTAAAATGAATTTGCTTGCTAAGTCAAAGGAACAATGAACTAAAATATTTCTGCTGTTAATTGGGAGTTTACCTATTGCAGTAATTTAGTTAAATAGATGAAATTAAAACTTAGCACACAGTATTTGAATTAATTTATATTAAAATCGACGTTATATAGGTATTGTGAATTGAATCCGTCCAACAAAATTATAAAAAAAGTTCCTTTTGAAATCCTGGAGTATAATAAAAAGGTTACTGAACCAAATAAACAAGTATTTTTCTTTGTATCTCCCATTGGGATGGAAATGACCTTCACATGTTTCGCAATTGCTCCAGTGGCCTTTGTCCATAACGGAAGCAATTGAACCCCCACCTTTTCCCATACAGCCAACAGTAATCCTAAACAAACGAAGAATTCCTCCCCTCCCCTTAGTCAACCCGTGACCGTGTAAGCTCTCAAGATTGTGAGATCAAATTTCAAACTTCCCCTTCCCTAGACAAGAAGGGGTGCAGCCATTGCCTGAGGGCTACGGTGCAGCCCGCTTCGAAAATCCTTTTTGACCAAACGACAACTCTTCCCCTTGTCCCCTTCTGGTTGCACGAAAATTGTCGTTTCTTCAACTCGGACTTCAACTTTTCACTTCGGAACAAATATATATATATATATATATATATTTTCATTCGCCATGGAAAAATTGAGCCTGTTGATTTCAAAATTAATTTCATTTTTGCCAAGTTGGCTCTAGTTTTTGAAATAATGCAAATTGTCATCATTTGAATCGTATTTACAGTAAAATGGGCCGAATAAAGTAAGAAAAAAAAATTATTTCGTTCTCCAGCGGGAAAATTGGCGAGAAATAAATAATTTCCTGTCATATATTCCTTTCAAGCTTTTTTGCTTCTAACATGCAGAGTTTTCTTTCAGACTATAAGAAACTTCCAGAAAACTCAAAAATATGTTACAGAAGTATTGTTTTATAATTTGAAGTAAATACGTTGAATATTAGAGGAAATATGAGTATTTAACCCTTCTTTGTGCATGATGGTGGAAATTTCCATCATAACATTGAATGCCCAAAAATTATATAAAAGAACAAGTTCACTTTAAGTTGATCGTGTCTGGATACCTTTTTAATGTCCATTGCATTAAAAAAACGTAGCTGTCAAAAATAAGCAAGTGTCACTATCAGCAAAACAAGCTTGAAGTTGTCATTCCGCTGTTTGCTGTAGTTGCAATAAACGTATGATTTCGTTTTTAATTTTGTTTTATTATATTTGAGTTTCTATTGCTAAAAAAGTGAAAATGAGATATAAGAACAGATGGTGCTGAACATTGGCCAACAGTGGGTGGGTCACTCCGGTGCAAATATCCTAAATGTAAAGGGTATTCTACAATTTCTTGTAGTAAATGTGGAGTCAATTTGTGTCTAAATAAAAATAATAATTGTTTTGTTAATTATCATAAAGAATAAAAAATATCCAATGATATCCTCTTTTATTTCTATTTAGTACTAAGCTAAGGATCTAACTTTGCATGATGATGGAAATTTCCATCATATTGTTTTTTGCTAAATTTATACTATAAATATATACTAAGATTTTTTTAACCATTTTTCCTTTAATTTTGAACATGAATTATGTCACCTTGATTTATTTCACCAATAAAGAAAAAATCATGCAAAGAAGGGTTAAATTAAATAATTTTTTGCTGCGCATGTGCGAGACATAGCGTGATTTTTCTTTTATTACTTCAACGACAGATATATACAAAAACTTAATTAAAAAATCCAGTTGAATCCCGTTAAAATTCAGAAAGATATCAGCATTTCAGTGAGGTATACCGATTTAGTATTAATTTCATATTTCTCGCATTTTACGAAATGGTCCTTAATTTTGGCACACCAGTGTACAAATGAAAATACGTATAATCGAAGTTCTACTAAACATCTTTGATTACTACCAATTTAACGCTACTAATGCAAATTCATTCAAAAGTATTAATTTTAAAGTTCTTTTAAGATAATACAAAAATAATCCTACATAGTATGGGAATCAATAGTTGAATTTTAAAATCAAACATTTATCGTAAAAGTGAGAAAAAATCATGCCATTATGGCATATCTTGAGTACCAATTACACGTGTATTATATGATTTATCTGCATGCAGGTACGCATTTAATTAAAATAATCTTTAATCGTCGTCTGACGTGCTGATTGTCCATGGATATTGAGTACAATATTATGAATCGAATTAAGTTCTGTGAATGTTTTTTTTTTAATTTTTTTACAATTCTTTTGAAAAATGTTCGAAGTTTTTCAATGGAGTCCATTGCGTCTTAAAAGGAATGTGGAATAATTTTTAATCATCGTTTAAATTACCTCCAGACTATTTGTTTCTGTTAATTTATCAATTGTGAATGCTTTCGAAGTCATTATATCTTTATCACAGTTCACATACTAGAAAAATGACGAAATTTTCATATTTTAGAGCGGGGAAAACGACTTATACCGAAGCTTTGCATCGTATGAACGAAGCCCCTTTAACAAATAAAAATGAATCGAGACTGTGATGATAACGACGTATAAAAGTAAACGACGAATAAATGAGGAACATAATAAACGGTGCTTTACTGTATTTCCTTTGTTTAGGGTAAAACTTGAGAATTTCAGCTTCAAAACAAGAATAGTATTCGTTATTTCAGAACGTATGCCAATAATAAAGAAAGCAACAAAAATGAACATACATTTAAGAAAGGATTCGGCTACCAGGAATCAAAATGGAATAAAGATTTCTACGCGAAACTTCCATTGTACGTAAAAGGAAATTATTTAAAAACCTTTCCATGAATTAACCGAGCCAACTTATTTAATTTTCATTTCAAGGGAATTAATGCAACATCATCATATTTTTCTTAACATATAATTATGATTCATCTGTTTTATTTATTGAAATTCATTTCTTTATATCCTTCATTAATATTGTTCTGAATTTTCTTCTTTAAGTTATATTTGAAACTCCATAGATACTAAAACAAAAGCTGCAGCAAATTTTTTTCTGGTCAAGTGTGTTCATTTTTACTTTCTCGTATACGAAGTATACAAAGAGAAAGTATTGTAATCGTCCAAAAATTCGAACTCGAGATTTTGACGAATCTCCACGTTTTAGACCTCCCTGAGTCCGAAAAACACAATTTTGGAATTATGTCTGTCTGTGTGTGTGTCTGTGAACACGATAACTCAGAAACTATTAGAGATAAAGGGATGAAATTTGGTATGTAGTCTTTAAACATAATTTGTAGGTTTCTATCAAATTTTGGACAAAATCCGTCAGCGGGAAGTCTGTCTGTCTGTATGTCCGCGGTCATGGAGGAAGGAATTTAAAATCAAATAACTTTAATCATGTTTTCGTTATATTACTCGGGAAATTGGTTTTAACTCTATTGGCGAGTAATTAATTCATTTAGATTCTGTTTAAATTACGAAATATACACCCATGGTACCGTACCATGTTATTGGTGGCAAAGTTGAATTCTTGATGTGCATCTTTAAAAATAATATGCTATGCTGTTATTAATACAATACTTTAGTTTGAACTCATTTAATACTGCTTTGTAGAGCGAACTATCAGAATTTAATTTTGGTGTAGGGTGGACCTTGAAGAAGGGAGTCAAAATCACTGAGATTTTGTCTTGTATCCAAACATTAAAAAAAAACTAAAATAAAATGCAAACTTATAGGATGTTTAAAATTAAATTTCTTAATTCAAGGTCTTTTCAGTCTCATCTGAGTCAAAATATCTGGAAAGCCAGGGAAGACTCTCGTCGCAAAGAAGAAGAGCTCCTTCAATGTTGAACTTGCAAACCGTTTAGATAAGATTGCCACCAAATGTAATTAAATAAATTCCAGGATCTCATTATTTTATCAAAGGGATTTGTTAACAACGGATTTGACTAAAAATTAGTGAATTTTGGATAAAATTGTCATCCGCCAAGCGTGTGAAGGACTATATGTCTAATGCTAATAACCGCTTAATAACTAATGCATACTAAATGTCCATGAATCTCTCTCTTCATATTTATTAAGATTTAGTTTAGCAGAGAGTCCCAGTTATGTTTGAGTTGGTTTCTATATAATGCCGACCATTATGCTTGTTTTTACTCTCTTATTTAAAATGTTCGTTTTTCTGTCACTGTTTGCACCTTAATAGAACTGCATTGATTGAAAAACTCCTTAAAGATAATAAAGTACTTTTAAGGAGTTTGAAATCTATTTTTGAGATATCACAGCATATTTGTATCAGTTATGAATGATCTAATGATATTATTGAATTCTGTTTTTCAAAGCTAAAGAACAGATTAGAAATTTCATTGTCTGAAGAGAACTTGGAATTCTCCCTATGTTCCTATTTATTGGAAAGAAATTGTTAGATGATATGGATGAAGAAGTAATTATTGAAATATTAGCATAGTCCGCTAGTAAACTCAAGCGTTTACTGATTTCCTCTTAATGAAGTGGATCGCATGCAACACAGTTCTGTACTTTTGAGTAGTTATTCTTTAAAATTATTGTAACTGGTACATGGTTAGCTCTATAATTTCAGTTTGGTTAAAAAAAATTCTCATTAATAGTACAGTTACAAAATTACTGTAAACTATACAACCATCAAAATTATTTAAAACTCAATCATAAATTTGCTTTTGTATTTGGCATTTTTTACTTATAATAATATGTAATAATGTTTGCATACTATACTTAGTGATTTGACGATCGAAGCGAAGTCCTGTTTTCACTCGACCTTTCGTCTGTTTGTCTGTAAATTTTTTTTCACGTTGTAATGACCAAACGCGTTCATTGATGTCGTCGAAAACAACTTATGTGTAAAGATTTATTATTTTTTGTATTCCGTTTCAAGATGATGGACGCTTTATTGCTTCCGTTCAATATAATGTTTAGTTGTTTCTTTTCAATGACTCTGAAGATCCGCCGTGTCTGGGGCCTGTTGCATCTAAATCATGCGTAGTGGCCAAACGTCCTCCCGTTGGTGTGGAGAGGAAGTTTGGAGAGGAGGTGCCAGCTCAGGTGTCGTCCTCGTCATCTGACCACTGTTCAAAATTATGAGGTCCGTCCCTAAATAGCCCTCGTGTTGCTTCAAAACGGGACGCTAATATAACCTAACCTAACCTCTTTTCAATGACTACAGCCAGACGGAACTCCGTTTGTAATGCCTCCAGATACCTCTAATAATAACAAATTACATTTAATTGTAATTTTGTTAATATTGTTAAAAGCAGACATTTAATTTTAATTTAATTATTTCTAAAAAGCAGAGAGCGTAAATAATATGAATTCGTAAAATGTAATGGCTAAACGCTTAAAGACTAGAACAGAGAGCAGATTTTTTTTTTTTTTGTGGGGCGTTATTGTCTACAGAACTATCAGTGTATATAACAGATTTTAAGATAAGGAATATATCATATCCATTTCTGATTTTAATTTACTATATTTATAATAACTAAAATTCAAAAATATTTGAAAGAAAAATGATATCATTTTTAATACGAGTGGGCTCCCATTGACTGATGGCAACTGCTATTTTCAGACGAAGTCCGCCACTGTTTTCGATGACCCCGAAACCCAGCAAACTTGCATAAAAGACAGTAAAGTTTTCTTCAATCTACGATTTTTTTTTTTACATAATGAAGTTGCGGTAATGTTCAATTATAAATACATTTGTTTAAAAAATAATTGAAGGTATTATGAAATGGGGGGCGGCGACTGAACTTAAATGGCACGATAGCGACTTTGACTTTGATAAACGGGACTGATCTACAGTTATGATTCTTTTGAGAATAACGGATTTACGTCAATTTGCCCAACTAGAAAGAGGAAATAGGAATGAAAAGATTTTACAGCCTATGCACTAGAGAGGGAAGGAGGCGCACTCTACTCTTGTTAAGATAAGAAGCACACATAACACTCTCGCCGATCGTCTTCAGAGAAACCACAGGAATCTCATTTCCAGAAACTGGGACGGCAAGAAAAGCTTCCCCCACCAGCAAGTAGCAAACCAGCACAGATTACCCTCCCCTCAGAGCGCGATAAGAAAACTGCAGGGGGGGGGGGGGCTAATTAATACCTCAGGACTCTTCTTTTGAAATTTTAATTAATAAAAAATTAAGCGAATTTTTGAGTTTTTCCTTTATAACTTCCGAAAGTTCTACCGCAGAAAAATCATTTTTGCACCAACTGAAAGTGAAAAAAAATTACCTTTTCAATGATATCAATTAAGTTGCCGGACAATTTTTTCTCTAATTTTAATAGCCTTTTAAAAATATTTTTTGGCATAATTTACAACAATACGTTTCATTGTTGCAGCGCATTTGAAACCGTTTTCATTGTTTAAACAAGTATTTAATTGCGTGTTTGTCTTTTAGTGTTGAAATGCGAAGTAATATCTTAATACATTTTCTTTCATATTTAATTTCATGAATGTCTTTATGGAATCTGTAAATCAAGCTCTCTAAGATATTATGTATATTAGGAAACATATTCAAAAAGCTGAATGGTTATGGTTGCTATGTCTTCATTCTTTTTTAAGCATGTATAAATTTAGTTAAAATAAACTGGCCATAAAATGCTCTGCGCCATTTTAAAGTTAAAATCGAATTTTTTCGCAAGAGAAATAAGAAAGTGAAGATGGCGCCAGCAATGTGCAATTAGATGTTGCATTGCATGGTCAGTTATTAGACTCTATTGAGGTCATTTATGTAGGTAATGAACAGAACAGGTCTAAGGCCATTCATTTCCTGAATAGAAAGTTTGAAATTAAAGCAGCCATGAATGTAAAATGATACAAGATTCAATTAAAATCATATTTCCGGCAAACAAGCTGGTCGCCGAAGGCGGCTAGTTATGTATAAAAATATTTTTAAAAAGTTATTAAATTTAGGTGAATAAACTGTACAGCAATTTAATTCATATCATTGTGAAGGTAATTTTGTATTTTTTGATGGTGTAAAAATTAATTTTATTTTGCAAATATTTCGCAAGTTATTATGGAAAAATGCCGAAAGATTGCTTAATTTTTATGTAATTGAAATTCTAATAAAACTTTCAATTACATAGCACTCCAAGCTGCACATTAACAACCAACAAAATATGCTTGTGCCAAATTTCGTAAATCTAAGTCCATCAGTCTACCCTGTAGAGCGCTAACACGAAGATTATTATTAGTAGAAATATAAAGCAGATTTTCTGTCTGTGAGCATGTGTTCTTCAAACAATTTTATTTATTCATTAATATTTCGTCCAACATTGATGAAATTTGACTCGTTAGGAACAAGAGAAAAATCTCAATTAGTTTATTAAAGTCCAAATGTTGGGTTTTTCCCGTAATATCTTTCAAAAACATAATCGCTTAGAAATTACTTTTACACAATCTCAAAATAAAAAAAAATTAATATATGTCTTTCAATTGTATCAAATTATCTGTTCCCATTTTTCCATTCTTTAACAAAGTTTTAAAAATTGTCTTTTATGATTTGCTACAATGTTTCAATTTTTGTCATGAAAATCAAACTTAAGGGATTAACTTTATTGTTGTCGTAATACTAAGATAATGTAAAAACTATGATTATTCAACTTAAGTACAATAAATAAATCAACTCCAAAGTCGCAGGTTGATTTTATACACTTCTTAAAATATGTTTCTCAACTCACGCTCATTGAATGAAGTGTTTTTTAAAAATTCCAGTTTAATGTTTTGTTTAGTGAAATATTTTTTCACATCAGCGGAAAATGTATATATAATGTGTATTAGAAGACAACTTCATATTTTAGAAAAAAATTAGACTTTGCTTCACCAAGAACGATAATAAATGACTTTTTATGTCTTTTGTAAAATTAGCATTTGTCACTTGTTCCCATTCTGCAATTAATGGTTCAAATGTATTTTGCATGTTATTACTTTTACACGTTATTATTGCTTCAATATACACATTAACACATCTTTTAAGTAAGCTCATCTGCAAAACATCCAGTAACGTATCTTCTAGGGAAGGTCGTCTTTAAAATATCCATCGATGTATCGTCTACGGAAGCTTGTCTTTTAAGCCTCCCGCTAAGCACATCAATCAGAAATACCACTAAGCACGTTGTCAGGGTCTCCAGCCCCGCGCATCGTAGCAACGAGCATGAAAGCTCCCCTTTCTCCCGGGAGGGTTTAAGGAGGTGATGGAGGCAATTCGTACGTCCCCAGGAAGTTTCGTGCTGTGTGGGTAATATTCGTATTGGGGGAGAAAAATAAGAAGACACTAGTTTCATTGTAAGAAGACATTAAAACTCATAAATTTCCTCAAATTAAAAAAAAAATGGTTCATGTAAGGAGTGGAATAGAAACAGAAAACTTATTGAATCAGCAATTAAATTTTGCATACTTTGGTAGACAAGTGTATTTACAACTGCTTACTTCTGCTTGGAGAAAAAATGTGCAGGTGTGTAAAAGACAATTGCTGCAACAAAAGAGAAGATATGAAAAATCATAGAATTCTACAAAGTAATTAAAAATCGATGCATATAAGGAGAAGTATGGAAATGGAAACTCAGTCAATCGATTTTCACATACATTGGATTAGTGAATGTATTTACAAGTGAACATAGCTCCAGACACACCAAATATTCATGCGCTTCTGGGATGCGGCCTAAAGTATTTTTACATGTCTACATTATTTTCGATTTCTTTTTAAATATATGAAAGGTGTAATTGTTTATTCCACCCCTTGTAAGAATTAAACACGGTATTCCAATTCTCATTCCGTCAAGTTTTTGATTCAAACTCCGTACTCCCAGAGTCCTTCAAATTCCTCCGATAAATTGTGAATCAAAATATTATTGAGGAATTGTTCTTTAGGAAAGGAAATAGTATTAATTAACTCAAAAAAGTTTTCATTATGTCCTCTTTGATGGAGTTATAAATTCAGCTTCAAACGACTACTTGAGAATTCAGTTCCTCTTTTATTCTTACGTAATAAAATCGCATGTATAATTGTTTATCAGATGATTTCATTTCAGAGTACTTTGATAGAGAAATTGAGAAAGATGTTTAAATCTTGTTTTCTTTCAAAGACAGAAAGTATTCAGTAAATGAAAAAATGTTTTATGTGGAGTGCGTTCTCTCATTCTTTCGTTCTCCTGTTTAAAAGCAAGAAAGTAAATGAAGATTAAGATTTTTGATCGATTGTTTTATATATTAAACAAAATAAAAAAACATTTGGTAGTGGATGCAGTCTGGACGGGAAAACAAATTGCTAAAATATTTTTCATGTTAAGAAAATATAAATATTTTTAATTAATCCCTTTTTAGAATGCTTCCTCTAATTCAGACTTTAATATTTTTTTTTAAAATTATTTTAAGGATCCTAAAAGTATTCTTAGTAAAATTTGGGATACGATTTTAATTACTTATATTAGTTTTCTAAAAGAAAATTTTCTTACTTATGCTTCAATTTTTGGAAAATAGCCGACATTTTCACTTACTTTATTTGTTTAAATTATTCTAAGCCAATATTTTACAATTAGATCTTTAATTCTTTTAATCTTATAATTGTGAGGATAACTAAGATTCGCGTAATTTCAATAAAATATTGCTGACTTTTTGCATATGTTACTGATAAGATTTCAAAAAGGCAAACTGAAGGAAAAAACTGGTTTAAATAAAGAAAAACAGAAATATTTTAATAAATCCAATTTATAGTAGTTAGTTTCTTTTTTTCAAAAAGAATAACTGAACATATACGAGTGAAATAATAAAAATAATAACCATTTATAATTGATTATGGGTTTAATCAAGTTCATAAAAAATTAGAAAAAGTTTTTTAAAAAATGAAAAATATTGATTTCTTATATTTCTTAAAGCTTTCTATTTAATAAATTTCAGCGGAAAATCTGAGAGGGGAAGGGAAAAAGTCTCAAGATTGCAGTTGAATAATGTGCGTTTCTCGTAACAGAAATGTTTAATAGCAAATGCTTATCATTTATATCCACTAAAATCAAATAAATATGAAAACTGGTAATGAAAAAAACAATGAGCCAGTTTTTTAGTGAAAATTTTAGTGTTAAAAAATCCTATAACATTTCTGAAGGCAAGTTCATTTTAATGAGAAAGATAACAAACCTAGTTTAATTCTGTTGCTTTGAATCCTAACTATATTTTTTACTTAAGTTGTAATTAATTTTTTTCTGACATGGTATAGATTTGCACCGAACAAGAGGGTTCCTCTGCACCACGGAAATTTGCGGAACAAAGCTAATCTCAGTTGTATTTTTGTATTTGTTTTGTATTAAATAATTATAAGAATATCGTTTGTTTTTGTTTCAGATATGCCCAAGGTGTAAAAAAGGAAGATATGAACTTGAAAGTAGATGGATTTCCCTCAAGAGATCCATGAATCCTACTATAATTCCATTTCACAAGGTTAGTGTACTCTTAAATATTCAAAAAAAAATTTTAGCACCCCAAGCGAAATTCATATAAGGAAATCTGGAAATCCCCTGGTTTTCTACAATGAGAGAAGGGAAAGAGAGTTGCGGTTTTTTAGTCGTGGTTAGTGGCTTGGTTTTCCTGTTAATAATACAGACTGTAAAATGATGATAAATGCTTATCTAATAAAGAAAAGTGTGTTAATAGAAATAATATTAATAATACACAAACAATGACCGGATAAATGTGTTTCTAAAGCGCCATCCCGATTTGACCGTATGTCAAGGCGAAATATTTAAATATCATCAGATATTTATAACATTTATTTTTCTTGTATATTCCCCCTCCAGATTTTCAATAAATATATCTATTATTCCGCACGGTGAGTTTGTTAAAGAAATATACTGATAAAGTAGCCAGTGCAAAGGATTCCTACCCACGATATAATTTTGCACCAAAATTTCCAAAAATTATAATTTATTATTAAATTAATATATGATCCAAATTTTGTTTCGAAATTTTTCTCTAGTATTCACTCAACGAGGAAATAATCAGAAAACCCTTTTTTAAGGGAAATATATGCAACTAATCTCGAAATTCATTCTGAAGTCTTGAAAATGGGTGTAAAGTTTCCCCGTTTTAAGGAAATCAATACATTATTTTCACTGTCTTTTATTATATCAATTTATTTCACAATTCCATACATTTTTACGATAATTACCTAAAATCGGTATTAAATCGAAAATTTCAACCTCCGCATGTTTTTTTATTATAACATGCAGAGTTTTCTTTCGAATTGTACGAAACTTACCGAATACTTGATAATACGTAAAGGAAACATTGTATTAAAATTTGAATTCAAAAATTTGTATACTAAGGTAAATATGAGAATTTCCAGTAAATAATGTTTTACTGCGCATGAGCGAAATGTTGTTCTATGTGTTTTCAACAATGGTGCCATCAAAAGCTACTCTAAATAAAACTTAAGAAAGGCGGAGTTCGGGTCCGCGCCTTAAATTTTTTCTGAGAACGTCGGGATAAAATCATAAAACAAGTGTTTCGCATTAATATGTTATTTAATTAGCAATCTCTTTAATACAATATTTACAAAGAGTAGTATAAAGATTACAGAATAGATGAATTCCAAGCTACAATAGATCCTTGCTACATGCAATAAGCTTGTGATTTATCTATTCTGTAACCATTATACTACTCTGTGTAAAATTGTATCGTAGAGATTGATAATTAACTTACATATTAATACGAAACACTTGTTTTCTGATTTTATCCCGACGTTCTACGAAAAATCTACAGCACGGACACGAACTGAATCTTTTTTATATTTTTTCAAAGTGATGACATAACTGCAAACTGTTTACAAGATTTCCATTGGAGATTTAAAAATTCAGTGAGTATGCAATAAAGCTTCTTATCATCATTCTCGGACATAGATGAATATTTCTCGACAAATTTTACGAAAGTCTTCAGTATTTCATCAACTACTTTCTACGGAACTTTCTTGGCCTGCGTTTCGCCTTCATCTTCGTACTCGCCCTCAACATCATTTTTCTATTTTTCCAGAACGTGCTAGATTATTTCGCCACCATCAAGGAAAGTGCGATGGAAGCATAATTGTTAACATGCACTCAGACGTGCGCCTCCTATTCTCTAACGCATTACAAATTTGTTTAGATTTTCATGGATATCCATTTCCTTTTTTCAATTATTAAACATAATATTATACTGAATTTTTTAGACGTATGTTCCCGTTAAAAATAACAGCTTAAAATTTCAAATTTCTTATTTTCCCTCTAGAAATTAAAGTTAAAAATATTTGAAAATAGTAGACAATATTTTTGACAAAGTAAATTTCCTAAACACGCATCTGCTTTTACTGCTAAGTTTTTTTTTTTTTTTGCAGCAGAAATAGCTGTTTTTAACTGAAAATTCATTGGGGAATAAACCGTTAATTAATTTTTCTGAGAAATAGTTATGTTCAATAGTTGAACCTATTTTGCACCTTTTACAACCCAGTTACAACTCTTTGAAAGAACAAAATTTTATTAACTTACTACACTCATCGCTTTTCTCATTTTCTGAAAAGTCACGGAACAGACAAGATTTCTCATCCAGTTTCGATGTTTGAAGTCGTTGCGCCCTCTATCAGCATCATCAGAAAACATTTCGGAGCTTATTTTCTATTGATGCTGTGCTCTGTTAGTTGACTATATTTCCTTCACTCAAAAGCAGAGCATGTGTGCGGGGTGTGTGTGTGGGGGGGGGGAACAATATGAGCTTTACTGACGTTTATTTATTAAAGAGCTTATTACGAAAATATTAATTTTTTAATTTTTTTATGAAAAAGTGTTATTAAATGTGGAACTTATCAAAACCGTAATAAAAATTTACGGTACATTTATTTATGTATATGCATGCATTAAAACTTATTTTCTGAAGGAAGGTATTTTAACAAAGTAAATTTTATTTTCTCAATATTTCATAAAAAATACCCTCTATTAAAATATTTAATAATTGAAACAACCATTACAAATATTCTTTGCGTTCTTGCAACTTTTTGTCAGAATTTTTTTAAATAGCATTACCTCTGAATGCATTTTTTTTTTATATTAGTCCTTTAAATTTAATTTATAGACTTTTTTGCTCTGAATTTTTTAACTCCCTTTAATTGAATATTCATTTTCCTCTGGACATTCTATACGATTTCGTTATGATTTACTTTAAATAATTAAAAAATAAGAAATATTTACAACACTCATGGAAATAACCAAAATGGATTTCTTATTTAAAAGATGAGACAGAAAAGCAAAAAGGAAATATGCGTGGACAAATTTAAGATGCAAAAAGATACAGAAAACAAAAGCTGTTATATTCACTTCCAAAGCAAAATCAATACTAATATCGGAAAAAAGAACACTGCTTCTTTCCATGGTGAACACAAATTTTCAGGCAAACTAGATATATTAAAATAAGGCTGGAATTTAATTTTTACTTTATCATATACCAATTACTCAAAGAGAAAATACTATATATGAAAAGCCGTCAGACGATTCATAAGGCAGGCGAAATTACCTTGGCGAGAAATGTCTGATAATTCCATTTAGGCTTAACAATTACAAGAAAATATTTAAAGTTTTTTTTTTTAATTCGGTACTGAGCGGAACATATAGTGTAAGAAAAAATGGTTTACATGGTAAATGAATTTAAATATCAGTTTAGAACTAAAAGATAGCCAAAAATTATAAAAATAGGTAACATTTATTTAGCGAAAAGCGGATAACGATACACAGCTATACATAGCCATAAGCTAACTGTGTTTATTTAGAACTCTGATGGCATTATTTTAATTTTTGGTTGGCACCCACTCTTTTATTACCAATTGATATGAAAATTATATATAATTAAAATAAGTATTTTACTACCGAATTAAATTAAATAAATATAAAACATATACACCGTTTTATATTGCTTCAAGAAATATTTCTGATAAATTTGAAAGAAATCGAACAACGCATTTGGTCGTAATCGCGTAACAAACATACAGACAGACAAGTGCAAAATCCTGGAGTTAAAACGTAGACCTCGCTTCGCTCGGTCAACTAAAAATTATGTAATCAAAAAGACAATAACAAAATCCAAGATTGTATAAGAAAGACATTCTTGTTATTTTCTAATCGCTGTGCTTGCATTCAAAATATTGAACTTTTATTAGAGAGATGCTTGGAAGTACATTCGCGGAAAGAAAAACGTAGTCACCTCGAATTACTTTAGAGTGGTCGCATATTAAGAGTAAATGTACCAGTTATCAGGAAAAATGTCTAGTGAAAGGCCCTAGAGCCTAAAAATTACATATGGGGTCGTCTATTTATTTATAATCGCAATAACTTCGAAATTTCGAATGGTAACACATATTTTTATTGATGGATTTAAAAACTCCATCAGAATTTATTCCAGAATATCAAATATGGTCATTTTAGTTGTATTATTTTCGAAATTTTAAGCAAAGGAAATTTTGAGTTTCCAACAATTAAGTAAAATTTTCAACTTTTATTGATATTTTGAGAAATAACGTAGTTATTGACTTATAATTTTTTTGTTGTTATAGTATGAAATATTCTACAATATCAACACTTATAATTTGACAATAATTTTAAGTGCATATTATATTTTATCAAATTTTATGCTTAAAAATTTTTGAATTTTAACACTTAAAAATTTTAACAGCAATCTATGAAAAAGGACTAATGCCTATGCATAATTTCAGCTTCTTCTTAATAATAGTTTTGAAGTTATATTATTATTTTTAATTTTGCTGTAATACGATGCGGGCATCATATATTCAGAAAAAAATTGTATTATGAAATATAATTATTATGCCACTTTTTAAAATGAAATTAAAATATGTAAATGTTCAGGTATGTTTATATATATATTAAATTTAAAAAATTAGAGTGGTGAATTATACCCAAATGATTAATATATGAAGAATTAGATAATAACAATACCTTATCCACGTACAAAGGAAAACCAGACAAAGAAAGGAAAAAAGGTGAAAGTGAGAGTAAATGCCAACCAATTCAATTTAATACACATACTAACATTACATTAAAACAACAATTATTCTCTATTATTCGATTAATGCGACTCATGCAGAAAATGCCTATTTAAATACTTATGCATTAATAAAATTTAACACTTTGTGCTCAAAACTTATGCAGGTAAAAGTGAAAATTATACGAAACTTCGAGAAATATTAGATATCCTAGCTTTTGCAGGACAAAATAAAACTTTTTGGGTTACTTGTGTTCTAAAGAACTTTTAAAGCATCAATTTTTATCAATTGTAAAATGTGGACCATTACTTTGGAAGTAGCATTTAATGTGCAAAATAATTTAAAATGGTACTACCGAATTTAAACGCAAGCAGAAAACTTCTCTATCTAAATGTAGAGACGAATTCTTTTTATATTTAGAAAACAAAATGTCGAGTATCTTCCTATCTATTTATGGCATATTAATCAAAATTCATTTCTTGTGATATTTTTTCTTGAGAAATTGATTTATGACACTAAACATTTGTGTTTCTATTGAAAATTTTGAAGTTAAACAATTTTAAATATTTTGATGACACCTTTGAAAGATATTAACCATAAAATCTCTTAGTATAAGTTATTTACTGAGAAAGGATACTTTTCTTTTCAATATGCAATGAACGAGCGCAGAATAATGCTCGGTGGTTCCGTTTTTTTCCAGTGATTGTAGATCTGTTGCATCTAATGCTTTTCTTGGATTTTGATGGTAGTTTTTCTTCTTTCACACACAATTCACAAACTCTTCTTCTCAGCTCTTTTTTCTGTTCACTTGATTTTTCAGGTTGTGATGTATATACTAGAATAAAAGACGAGGTAATGCCATATGTCGATGCTCAGATTTTGGCTCGAGTAGTAAGGTTTATTTCCATACGACTGAATGCTAAATTTTTCAAGAAAATTCTTCGGCTAAGTGGATTATTAACATACTTATTATATATTAAATTCTTTTGACTGTGTAAAATGAAATATTCCATCGACGTAATGCACAATCGATATATAATTACCAAACTGAAGCGTTAAGACATGAAAGAAATCAAATTACAGGAGCGAGCGCGAGTGAACTTTACGGCATAAGCATAAAACAATATAAAATAAAATTGAAACTCGGACAAACCCATTTACTCCTCTAGAGATGGGTTGCATGAAGGAATAGCAATGACCTTCAGATAGTTTTGTCCTCGAATCTGAGAACAGAATGTGAAAAATCCTTTTTGTCGTAAAATTTGCGCATACGCTTCCACTGAAAGTTTAATGAACTTGATTACTCGAAGTCCACAAAATTCAAATAAGCAAGCAGCTTTGCATTTACATGTTTCTGTCCATAAATTTAATTTTTACACTCTTTTAAAGAACTTGTCTTGTTTCCTGTTTGTAAAGATGGAATTTAGTAATCACATTTTTATTTATTTCTTTGTGGGCTAGAGTTGTGAAATTTTGTACAGGAATGTGTTTCCAATGACAAAATATTATTTAATATTTTCTGATAATTATTTAGAAAAAAATATTACATGATTACAGAACAATAGATAATGATTAATTAAATACAATAACCGCTAAAAATAATAAAAGTTTATTTAAACAAGCTTCTATATTTGTAATCAAAAATCTGGAGATCAAATCAAAAGTTGAGTATGAGGGGCTGTAATGAATCAAGAAAATTCCTATTGAAATACATTATGAATGTAGTTAAAATTCAAATTAATATCCTGTTTTTATTGAATTTTTATTGAAAATAAATTATAGCTTCTAGCAATGTAAACATTTATAGTGAATGTAATATATAAAGTATAAAGAAAATGTTAATCATAAACATAAAATGTGACATTAAGTAATGAGTAGATTATTAGTAAATAGGAAAATGTGAGTGTTAAACGAATCAGACTTTAGTTTTATTCATACGTTTGTGTAAATAATTTTGGCTAGAAGAAAATATTCAGTAATTTCGTCTTCACGTGGTATTAGACAGAATTGGAGGTAGCTTTAAAAAATTCAAAAAATTTTATTGCATTAATAACTATTTCTGTTATACTTTGTGAGATTATAACTCTTTAGAAAAATTTTTTATGTCTTCGTGAAGATTTTAGTTTTGAAGTAATCATACTACATACAAACGCAACAAGAACGAAACAGATAATATTATTTCTTCGAAGTAAGTATACCTTTACACTCTGTCATTAGAAGATATAACATAAGAAAAATCAATATTTCCCTAAGCTCATTGAAATTTAACAATGATTACTTTTTAGAGCAAAAAAAACTCTTGTCAATCATTTATCAAGGCAAACTCAATTGCGAAATCCTTTCTAGAAAGCATTTTAAAGGGGTTAAGAGGGTGCTAAAAAGATGTTCAACATCGATTGATGAAAGCCGAAAGAAAAAATTTCTGAAGAAAAGCAATAGAGAGATTTTTCTTCTCAAGATGGATTGCTGTAGAGTGGAACTTTTGATGCAACTTTGGCATAAATGTCCTTCTTTGACAATTAAGCAGTACACGATTGGAAAAAGTGTTTAGCTTTTAATTTATTTATGTAACGCAAATTTTATAAAATTGGTAACATTCTGCTTGAACAAAATGTAGTGATACCAAATGGTCACTCTCAAACAAAGACGTTATACAGATCTTTTTCTCTTTGCCTTTTCCATAATGCCGCTGCTATATGATAAACACACGTAAGCTTGAATTTTTGTAAGTTCGAATGTAGAATTTTCAGGTGAATGTAGAGTAAGCAGAAAGTTGTGAAGAAGAATTTAACTCCCTTTTTCTATGAACTTCTTTTCCGTATGAGAAAGTTTCAGTATTTCCTGTTAGTTGATTAGAAATTCCGGCAAAGGTTTCTTTTTTCTCATGTTTCTAGTAGTGATGTCATTTCTCATATTTAGTCCACAATAAAACTACCAAAACAAAAGATTGGGAAGAATATTTTAAGAAATAAAGCATATTGTGTTAGTTTTACATTTTCCTACTACGATGAGCATATACAATTTTATAGCACCAAAATGGAAATTCTATTGCAGGAAAAATAAACGAAAGTTATTTTTGACGTTTGCAGTAATTTAAATAATTTTTTATATGATTCGAAATGTATTAATTTAATTATTTTCACCTCAAGGAAACTTGAATAATAGCCTAACTTTCGAAGAAAGTCCATCATTTCATTTCATAATGTACTTAATTTCATTATAAAATCGTTATTTAATGAAAGTACATCAAAAATATCAAAATTATAATATTTAGCGATAAAATTCCCATAAATCCATAACGAAGGCTTCGAAGACAACATGGTATCAACCTTGCATTTTTCGCATAACATGAAAGGATCAAATTGGTTAATTCTAGGAGCACAACATGAGGACGCTGCCATCGTTTAATCCAGAGGGAAATCAACGTTTACTTCCGCTCTGTGCTGATTAAAACCTCTGCTGTCTATAGATGTAAGTTTGTTAATTGTTTTGGGGGCAGCATCTATGAGCGGTTAGAAAAAATGTAAGATTCCAAAAATTGTTATGAAAGAATAAGTCAGAAATCACGATTATTCCATAGGACGATAGTTTTCACATTTCACAGTTTTTTTTTTATTTTTAATCCCCTACCAAACAATGTTATACATTTCAAACCAAATCCAGAGATATGTTAGAAATATGTTGATAGATAAATTTCGTTGATTCAAGACATGATTCAAAGAAGATTTGAAATTAAAAAGAAATTTACTCTACAGCAATCATTCAATAGTCTTTGATCCTTGCATTACACAATACATCATAATTGAAAGCAGAGATTTTTACTATTTCATTTCGTGAATTCGTAGCTTTTGTTTATTGAACTTTCACGCTCTCTGTTTATTATCGAACACAAGAGAGAAGCTACGGTTCATTTTCATCTGGAAGCATACTTTGTCCGATCGGACAGTAAAAAAAATCTAATATTAGAAATTTTAACTCCGATAGTGTTTTGTTCCATATTTTGGTAATTCGCCGGATTTAAGGGAATCTCCAGGGGAAAATCTATGAGGCTCCATTTTTATCAATTTTGCAGGAACCGGACCACAAAGTTTCCAAACTTTGACTCATAGTTAACAATATTACTCAATATAAGCATAATTATTTTTATTAAGAACTGAAGAAATACAGTAAATCATGATGTCTCAAAAAATTAGGTAAAACACAGCTGCAGCTTTTTTACACATCTATGAATAAACAAGGAGAACATGCGAGAGCCTGTAGGTGTGTGTGAGCTTGAATTACGGAGAACAGACCGCTGCGCAAAGAGCTACGAAATTTGGCACAAACATATTTTGGAAAGGGGGATATGTACTTAAAGGCATTTTTGGAAATTTTAAAAATTTAAAAAATGAAAGAATTCGGAGTATTTCCTTGAAAACTTCGGAAAATATTAGACCACAAAAATTATTTTTTCACTGACTAAGTCTTTTTAAAAACTATCTCTTCTATGATATGATTGAGCTATCGTTTCACCTTTTCTCTAATTTTAACATCTTTTCCCATTTTTCCAATATTTGAAATGTATAATACTATTGGAATTTCATCCTCCCATCAGTTTCGAACTTTTATGTCAGATAACTTCATTTATTGACCTAACAGATGGCATTGAAATCTCATATCAGAAAAAAAATCGCTTCATCTGAACGCTTCAAATAATAAAAACTTCATTTGTAATTTTTGTTTACAAGCTCGGAAATAAAAATCCGAGCTTTAAATTAAAAGAAAAAGGAAATATTCAAGACGTGTTGTTGCTTAAAAAAATAAAATTTATATAAAAAAGTTTGTATTAAAATAGTGGTGACACTTTTTTAAACATGTGCATCCGAATGCTTGTTTTTTTTCTCTACGTGCTTTTGATGTAAGAACTGTTTCTGGAAAGTGTATAAGATGTAAATTAGTTTAAGCAATGTATGTTCAAGCAACACTTTGTAAGTTATTTCTTGAGTAAATTGTCAGTCTCTCAAATGGCTTTAGGATGGCGTTACCTTAGGAAAAGTTGTGCTCTTTTTAATTGAGGAATGTTTATTCCGAAGGATTGATGCATCAACATGTAAAAATTAACATTCTCGGAAATTCCCCTATTGTTCTTTATAAAGACGACTGATTTAATGTAGGACATGAGGAAGCGGGAGCCTGCCATCGAATTATGATGCTCGAAAACATTTCATTTTCACTGCTCACAAACAGCTTTGTTTTATTATGTGCAAGAACTGACGTGGCTAAAGCTATTCTAAAATTGAAGCAATAGTCATCGTCGAAGAAGGTTACACTGTAAAGTAAACCAAGAATACCTACATCATTTTGCGTTATCTAGATAAAAACACTCTTGATAGCTACATTATCTTTAAAGAAATAACTAGTATTGAAATGTAGCCTAAATATTTTTTCACACCTTCAATTCTTTAATTCAGAATTTAAACTGAGATTTAGCACCTAGTCATAAAAGTTATATACTGTTTGGTATAGACAGATATGTCAATAAAGCCAAAATTAAAAAAAGAAAGTAATACAAGCAATCCTATAATAATTTGAAGTAAACGAAAAGCAGACAACAAAATTAAGGAATCCATTCTAGTTCACTTTTTCAAGGGCTAGAAACTATTCGAAATGGATTCAAAAGAATATTTAGGGAATTTTCTGTAGAAGCAGGCCTATTTTGGGCCAAGACAGAGCTTCTCATAACCCGAACTCCCCAAAAAAGAGAAACCAGGAGCAAATCTACAAGAACAAACATCAAAAGAAAAAGAAAAAAACATTAAATACGCTAATAAGAGTAACAAAATATTAGCCATCAAGCTTAATTAATAAGCTTTCATAAGGTAAAATCAACAAAACTTACCCCTGTAGAAACAAACCAAATAAAAATAATTAGCCCGCGCTTTCGAGAAAAGCAAAACATTAAACACTAGTCTCCGTGGCGCCATCTATATTCCCCACAGAGGAATAGAAAGGCAGAAAAAAGAAAAGAAGGAAAAAAGAGGCCGAGACAGCAATTTCTTTACTAGCATGGGAAGGAGACCAATTCAGAAATATTAAGAGAGAAAAATAGCCCTTATTTTCCATTTTTAATTACGCATAAATGTTTTTTAAACTGTTTATTCCAGACTGTTTCTAAGGACAAAATCTTTAATGTTGTAAATGTTACATTGGAGATGGTTATCATTTAGCGTTTTTAAAAAAACATTGGAATCAAATAAGAAATCATTCCTATTGTTGCAAATTGCTTTAATTCTGTTGGCTTGACAGAAAATTACGTTTCTAAATACTCTAGAATCTAAATTGGATTGAAAGTCACAAGGAATTTTACACTTAAAGTTAAATTCAGCTCTTTTGTCATAAAGGCCAATCATAGTAACATGCTTGTTAATCTCAATTTTAAGATCTAAAAAGGTACCTTTATCTTGATGAGAGTTCGTTTTATTAAGTTTAAGTTCTTATGGATAACAATTAATAATTAGATCTAAATCATCCTCATTTAAAAGAAGCAAATCATCTATGTATCTGTAGCCGTAAATTAGATTATTTATAATAATTTTATCCTCAAAAATATACTGTTATATAAAAAAATACTGTTTGGTGTATTGTAAAGCCTGGGTTTAAAACTGCTGTGCAGACTTTCTTTCCAAAAATGACATATATATGACATAATGTAAAATGACATTTGTTCGGCCATACAAGGCGTTTACGAGTATCGTTTGAAGCACACAAAAATAACGAATGGTATTTCTAACGTGTAATTAAATATTATATACCTTTGTTATGTACAAGTTTCAGAATTTTAAGAAAAACTATTGTACACCAGGAGATTAAAAATAGCTGCCCACAATCTGTATCTTTACACCCAAGCAAGCATAAGAGAATGTAAAAACTTTTTTTTAAAATTTCATAGCTTAATTTTTAAAACTCTTAATTATTAATAACGTTATTATTATTAATAACGTACCATAACATCCATGTTGTTTAGATTTGACGACAAAATTTATTGAAATTGGGATGCCTGAATTTTACAATTATTAGACATACAGGTCAAAATATATTCTAAAATTGGCATATGAAATTATTTCCGTGTTTGAAAGTAGTAATTTTTGCTAGCAATTATTTTCCCTTCTGAAAGGGAAGAAATCTCCAGTAAGATTCAAAATTATTGAAATTCACTTTGGGTGTACGGATATGTATTGTAATACTATAAACCTACGTACATTAAACTTTACTTTTTAGAAGATGACGGATACCAGAAACTGATAATTAATCAAAGTTTAACCAGTACAATGCGTAAGCGGAAACGTAGATGTGTGTGAAGTTGGCAGAGTGCACTCGATTTCCTGCCAATGGATTGTATGTATATGAGCAAGAAATATTAGGACATTCCATCAAGACAGTAAACAGATAAATAATACACATGAGAATTGATATTTGTTTTTTGATTTGCCTTAGATTGAGCTAGCATTAGGTGTGCTACCCTCAAAAAATACAGAGGTCATATAATTAAAGTTCATCTATTCAATTGAACTAGAGCCATTACTAAAAAGAAAACAATAAACTTCTGCCGATAAGTGGTTCTGCGACATTAACTTATGTGATCTTTGTAAATTTTTTAAATCTTGATGCAAAATTTAATGGCTCATTTCATATTCTTTACTCAATTAAAAATGGTTACGAAGTTCACAATTTTACTAGATGTAGTAGAAAAGATGGGCTCACTATATATAAACACCGAAAAAAAAACCTCAGGATTTAGCGCAACACCACTTATGACAAATTTAACATTTTTCATTTTTTTTCTTTTCACTTCTATTCTTTGTTTATTCGGTTTTTACCGAAAGGATCGCTATTTCTACACACTATTGAAATTTTGTTTCGTTTGTAACCATAGAACCGGCTCTAATGCCATCTGAATGGGGGATTTCTGATTATACAACGTTGTAGCTTATGTCGAAAAAGATAACTTATCGTTGTAACTTATCTCGAAAGTTTTTTATACTTATTTTCCCGTTTTCAGTTTTCAATTCAACAGCAGATAATTCATGTTTATATAGATAATTTCTAGAACTAAAATTGATAAAATATTCTTAAGATTTCAAATACTTGTTTAAACGCAATAAATATTTAGTTATTCATTTTAAATCTTACGTTTTCGTCATTAGATTAAAATAAAACAACGCTTATGGGGTTGAACCACCGCTCATCGTACGATTGACGTGGTTTGGAAGTTAGATTATTTTTTGCTGCTTACCACTGTTACCATAGGCTAAAGTTTTTAACTCTTATTAGATCTTGCAAATAAATAACAATACAATTAGTTTCAAAAGTATTTGGACACATTTGAAGAATTTGAAATTTTTTTTTTAAAAATCAGCAGTTCGAGGGTTAACATTACGTCGTCATCGTAGAATGGACCCCAAGCAAAATTTACTTCAAATGTTGCTGCCGACGGAGTATAAGACATAAAATATCCTGATGCATTTCAGAACCTTTTTCCGGTTATCTTAAGGTATCATGGTACTAAAAATTATTTCTACTTTATTACTCATATTGTACGCATTTGAAGTGCAATCATTTATTTATTCCCTATAGCTCATACTAACTGAAAAATTGGAAGATATTAACACATTTAAAAATCATCAAAGTAAGGAACATTCTATGCATGTTAGGAGAAAAATAAAAGTACAGGATTGACTTTATTAGTGAATTAATATTGGTATTGGGCCTAGAGAAAATGTAAGCGGGCGTGTCAGAGATACTAGATGCATTTTAAGAAGACATTAAAACTCATAAAATTCCTCAAAGTAAAAAAAAATGGTTTCTTTAATTGTAATCATGCTTTTGTCAGCCATAAATAAAATATGCTTATATATATGTGTGTATGAAGAGGAGAGTCATAAATTACCTACTCATAAAGATAATAAATATGTATTTTTATACAGTTGTTTATGTATACTTTCTTTATATTTCAATAATAAACAGGGTAAACAAAAAGTCTGTTTTTAATTTTAAAATTGCAGCATGAAATAAAATTTGAGAACAGCAATGTAAAAACTTTATCATTTTATGACTTTATTCTTAGTTGTAGTCCACAAATGATGTCACGCTAAGAAGGGGAGGTTCGTGAAATTGTGACAGTTTGTGACAAGGGGAAGGGAGGGGGTAACAAGAAGTTTGGCATTAAAATAAAAACATTTAAAATAAGAACTAAGAAGGTGGAAATCAAAATAACCTCTCAATAAATATTACAATTTTTCAAACAAATATATTTAAGCGAAAAGTCGTTGTTACTATGAAGATCAGACGATTTATAAGACAGGCGAAATTATTTTGGCGAGAAGCGTCTGATAATTCCAATTAGGCTTAACAATAATAAGCGAACTTTTAAAGTTTTTTAAATTGGTTACTGCACCATATAAGGTATAAAAGATACGGTTTAGATGATGAATGAGATTAAACATAAATTTAAAACTAAAAAATATTCAGAGATTATAAAAATAGATAACATTTATTTAGCAAATGCGGATACCGCTAAGAAAACTATGTTTATTTAAAACTCTTATGTCATAATATTAATGTTCGGCTGCCACTCATTGTTTGATTAACAATAAATATAATAATTATATACAATTAAAATACTTATTTTATTACCGGATTAAAATAATAAGAAATAATAAATATACATTGTTTTCTATTGCTTCAAGAAATATTTCTGCAAAATTTGAAAGAAATTGAACAACGGAGTTGGTCGTAATCACGTAATAAATAAATTTAGAGAGAGACAAAGCGCCAAATGCTGGATTTAAAACGTAAATCGTAAACCTCTCTTCGCTCGGTCAATTATATTGAGACACGATTTCAAGAATGCAGATTGAGAAAAATTGGCTTAAATAAATCAAAAAATAAATAAAATCTTTTAATAAAACCTACTTATATCAGGTAATTTTTTTCACAATATCTTAATATAAAGAAGTCAAAAGATTAAAATTAAATAAATAATTATCATTGCTGTATTTAGTACTGGCTATATTAGAGTTTATTAATAAACAGCTAATATATCAGTCCTTGCTCGGGATTAAATTAATTTCATGTCTAATACTTTTTATTCAAAAACTACTTTTCTAAGGTATCCGAACACGTTCGGAGCACTTTTTTTAAAAGAATTGTGATATAGAAACATCAAAATATGTTTTTAGATTTAAATTTAATAAATATTAATATTGCAGTATGATTTTTGAGAATAAATTATTACGAATTAAAAAATATACCCAATTTCTGCTGCTTTTAAAAGGAAATTTGCAAAAACTTCAAACATGCTAGAGGTCAAACTTTTCTAATAAATCAAATGACACTAATACTAAAATAAACTGCATACGATAGACTAGTGCTTGTAATAGAATCTTAAGATTCCTTGGATAAATAAAATTATTAGAAGCTATGGAACAATTATTATAAGATTTCCAGCAAATTTTTGATATTGTATTTTAAATAAAGGTCCATAATTTTAAAAATATTATTACAATATACATTATTCTAGTACATTCACTAGGGAAACAGTTGAAGAAAGTGTTCCCAAAATTTCAAAACAATCGAATGAAAATATCTTGAGTTATCATGTTTGAAGTGTGAAAATTATGCATAAAATATAGTTTTGAGAAAAATCAAATTTTTTTTAGTTTTCATATCAATAATTTGATTACATGATATATACTGAGAGCCTTAAAATGCTCCACACTTATAAGGTATACTTTCACATTGCTCATGTTTAGCAATTTTCTTTATTCCTTCAATTTTTTTCTGGCATTTTTTACAGAAGGAAGAGAATGTGTTTTATCTTCGATGTGTCCTTCTTTATTAAGTTCAGCAAAATCTTTCACTTTATATCTGTATACTTAGAACAATTAGAGAAACTATTAACATTTGCAGAAGTTTCTTTTATACAGAATCTGCATATTTTTGACCTTAATTCAATATCGAGTATTTTACCATTATCAACAGATATAGCAGAAACACCTTCATTTAAATGTGAGCATCCTCTTCTTTGCCAAGTCCCATCTACAGATACAGCAAAATGAATAATTTCATCTCCATTTGCAGCCTTTCTCAATTCTAAGGCTGCCTTTTCCATTACCTCAGATGCCACATCATTAGCAGCACCTTCTAGCTTTTTCTCAATGTTCCAAAGGGCTGTTTTGGATAATACATTAACATTCAAAGCTGAACACAGTTTTTTGACTACAGAATGTTCTTTTCCTATGATTCTCATGCCAAACAAACCAATGCAGCATTAATTTTGTGCATTTTATCTACTTTTACAGATGTGCAGAAAAAGTTTTAATTAACACAATTTCGACATTTCAAAACCCATGTTCACAGCTAAACAATGTGAAGATTCTAGCTCAATAATCACACCACTTGAAAGCATTCAGGGCATCATAAAGTTGAAAGAATACTGTTCGGAATTTGAAAATTAAAAATTATATTCTATTCGACAACATTAAAATCATCTGTCAATACTTAATTGTGTTTTAATTTTGATTCATTGATAGTGGGAACAGATTTGTCAGCTTTATCCAATTATAACGTGCTCTCATTTGAAACAAAACGATTTGAATATCTGTTTCCTTTAAACTTCTTTTTTTGTATTTGACATTTATTTCTTCTGTTAAATATTACGATATTCAAATCAAATATATTAGCATATAATTATGATGTGGAAAAGGAAGCGGGAAAAAACGACGCAAATCCACATTGGAAAGAAGGTAAACAACCAAATAACTGTTTCAAAATTATGTAAAAAAATAAGCTGTTGCCACATGCTTAAATTTAAAATCCACACATACAATAAAAAATTAATTATAAACACTCAAATACAACAATGAAAATTATTGCTACGAAACTTCATAACATGCATAAAATAGCCTAAACACATTAATTACTCATTATTCAAATTTTTTTAAACATTTGTTCTACTAAAATTCTACTAATATACATGATAAGCATTTTAAGTAGCAAAATAACATAAATACTACACATACAATAGAAAATAAATTACAAACATTCAGTAAAAAGCCATGCATACTCATAAATATTTATTAAGTGAAAATGAGAATGTGCGAATTCGCAGAGAATTCAAAAGTTATATGTGAAATATTGTTCAACTGATCTAAAACGATAATAATTTTCAATAAGTTGTGATCTGTATTGTTGCAAGCTATGCATGAAAATATATTCTGAAATCTGTTAAAATTCAAGAAAAAAATTGCTTAAGAACAAAATTCACATTCAGAAGATTGTTTTAAATCTTAATCTATAGAAAAAAATTTCCTGCAATAATATTGCAAAGTTCGTACCGAAAACACGAAAAAAATGTTGCTTGATTTTACATTCTTAACCTACACAGATACACACACATATTCGCTTTAATTACAAAAAATGTTTTAAAAATTAATAATATCATTACATACAAAATATCATTAACCGTAAAAGTAAAAAAATGTTTTTAATCGTCTAAAAACATATTTTGACTTACCTTCGTAAACAGATTCGGCTTCAGATACTACCATCTACCTAGGTCGAATGCAACTTGCAAAAAATATCACGCTTGAACTCACTAACTTTTTTCTATAGAACCATGCGACGGTTTGCCGCAAAAAGCGGAGCGCTCCCATTGTCAGAGGAGGGTACACGCGCAGCAAGAACTTAAGAAAAGAAAAAACTAAAATTAATATTTAAGATAATTATTTATAACCTTTTGCATTTTTTTTATTAAGGAAGCAAAATTAAATAGTTCATTTCAATTTTCTTCACTGAAACTAAAAGAAGTACCGAAATTAAAGAAAGTATTTTTCGTTCAAAATTCATTCTTTATGCCATTAATATTTATCATTGTTATTTTTTCAATATTACTAGAATCTAGTACAATTAATTCCGCTCTGTAAAAACAAATTACATAAAAATGTTATTTTGAACGGAAAATTACTTAACGTTCAAAACTGAATTTATGCAGCGTTTTTAGTTATCCCTCTGAGCGACAAATAGGTCAGAGCAAACCGTCTCAAAAATATCTCTCTGCTTGGCAATGGGTTCTTTTAAGAAATATCCACCGTCACACAAGAGGTGTTTGAAAAAGAAGCGCCTGAATTTTCCCCCTCTCATTGCTATATGTGGGAGGTCTAATTATCCCAGCGGGGAGAGTCTTCCCCCGTTCCTTATCGCTAGCAGATCTCCCTTCCCAGAGCCAACCGGAGGGGAGTGTGAAAGGTTCGACCGCACAAGGCCCGGCGCCGCTGACTGATTTTGTAAAATGAAAATGATTTCTGCTCTTTTAAATCCAAGTATAAATACGTCTGAATATAATTATACAATTTGTGCACATTTTACATCTACCAATCTAAAGCAAGGTTGGGTTCTTTAAAGTCATGAAAATTTAGAATATCTTACAATCTGCACATCAACTGTTACAAACTGAGAAACATCATTGACAGAGAATATGAACAAATAACTAAAAACGAAACACAAGTTTTAACATGTGTTTGTGTATGAATATTGGCTATAATATTATAAAGTGGCTATTTTTTATATTTAGTTAAAAAGGAAACAATAAATTTTGTTAAGAAAGTTAAGCGTTTCACAATTTTGTTAGATTTCACTCGAGGCTTGAGCCATCAAGAACAATTGTTTGTTAGTTTAAGATGTAGATGACTCTGAAAGCACATATACAAGCAGGGCCAGTTTAAGTCCTAAACGGGCCTATAGGCAGTGCAGGTTTCAATTTCTTTCCTACTCAGTTTGAAAACAAAATATATTTCATTGTTTTTCATACAAGCAAATATTAAGACTGATTGAAATTAAAAAGAAGTATATTTAAAATGCCGATCACGTTCAGGAGAGTGGTTTCAATATCTCAGAAATACAAAAAACCAAAATTTAAAGTAATTTTTTTAAATGAGTGGTGACAAAATTGCAAAACTTTTTTACACAGTCTAAATAATCTAATATAAAATTTCTAGGGATATTTTGGAGCCAGAAAAACGGTAAAACAAGAAGATCACACTGATCTTCTCGCTAAATTAAAAACATGAGAAAAAATCCTATGAATAATGTTCTGACATTTAAACTATAATTGATTTCAATTTAAATAATTTCCAATATACGGCTCTTGTAAATTAAATGAAAACACTAAATTAAATTACCTTCAAAATAATGAATAAAAATATCTTAAAGCATTGGAAGCCTCCAAAGATATTGGGTCCCTAGGCAGTTATCTACTTTACCTATTTGATAATCCGGGCCTGTTTGTGCAAAAACGATTTGTGATGAAACGGCAAAAGACTTGACAGGAAAAAGTTGTTGACTAAAAATATCGTGAATCGGAATTCATACTATTTACTTTTAACAACTGCAAATAAAATAGTTGAGTAGTTAGTTGAAGAGACACCTGAATTTAAAAATTAAAGAACTGGATGGGGGAAAAAGCAATTTTTCTTTGAAGCAACCGATCAGTCTATTTCAAATGTTGCCGTTTTTTCTTTTCAGAAAAGATCGAAATTTATCATGAGCCGAAAGTGTCATATGGATTTTTATCTAATTAGGATAATATTCACAAAGAGTCTGAAGACGTTTTGAATATTATCTTATCTTTCTTAAATATTGCAAAGTCTTAAGTGCGACTTTGTAACGCGATATTGATTTATTGAATGAAATCGAAATTTGTCATCGAGTTTTACCATTCAGGGACTCAGTAATACAATATTTATTTAAAAATAATTTATTTAAAAATAATTTATTTAAAAATAATTTATTTAAATTGTATCCAAATTTTGTGACTGTTCCGAAAAATATATTAACCTTACCAATTACAAAGGTTTCTGCAGAAATATACTTCTCATGATTGAAAATAATAAAAAAAATTTCTCGAGTTCTAGAATTTGTTAAGAACGATTCAATTTCTTAGCCATGATATCTGTCAAATCCGAATGAGCTATAAAATTAAATTGTGATTATATTATCAACGAATTTGCTATAATGACTGTAAGAAAATGAAACAAAAGTAACATATTGTTTGTTACCTTATTCTAGCAAGTCGCAGTTCAAATTGTATTTTATGAGTTCATGAAGCAATTATTTTTATTATTTGAATTGTGAACATTTCTAAATGTGATTGCAATGATAACTTTTTAAAAATATTTTAGAAATGTATAATTTTCATGTATTCCTTAATGTACCAATTTGTGCAATGTAATAAATAACAAAATGCAATAAATTATTTATTCTGGATAAGAAATTATATCTGGCTTTCTAGCTCTTTTTCTAAAAAATAGGACTAGAAACACAGTCAAAACTTATTACATTTTTTTCTACATGGACTTTTCTATGCAAAATTGGCAAAATAAAAAAATAACAGAAATCTGTTACATATTTCAAATTATTCATGCGATTTCAGGTATAGACACCTTTTCAAGATGTTATGCGGTATGTTTGCTAAAATTGCAAAAATAATCATTTTAGAGTTTCATTCAGGGGCATCTCTTCACAAGCATTTTTTTTGTTTATGAAAAGAAAAGCTTATAAGCATTTCTACGCCATAATAAGAATCTGAGAAAGATTTTCTTCCACTAGTTTCCGAAAAGCTGCATTGAAACTTCCGTACTTTCCTATTCGTTTTAACAATAAGGAATTCAATTTTGCTTCAAACGTTCCTTCCTACCATCTGCGAGGCCGTCTCTTGTAAAGTTTATCACCAGGAATCTGTCACTGTCAACCAAGTCATCAATAGAGGGGAAAGCAGAAGCGAGGAAACACGTATTTGCCGCTTACGACTGCAAAATTCACACCAAGAAAAAGCCGGTTGTTCCCATCTTCAAGGCGACCGAAAGAGAAGAAATAACACAGTTCTGCGGAAATCGGAGTAGATTTGCTTTACGTAGAAAATCTTTTGCGGCGCTCAGAGGGTTAAAATGAACTTTTCAGTTTTGCTTCAATATT